>VMDO01029813.1:0-22143 GCA_007922755.1 Pedetes capensis | reverse complement strand
CCACAACTCTTCTGGTCTCCTATCATTTGTGTCTAATGCATTAAACCTATTTTTGAGGTGGTCTCTGAACTCAGGTGGGATATACTCAAGGTCATACCATGGCTCTCGTATACTTGTTCTAATTTTCTTCAGCTTCAGTTTGAACTTGCATATGAGAAGTTGATGGTCTGATCCACAGTCAGCACCTGGTCTTGTTTTGGCATTTTGTATAGAGCTTTTCCATCGTCTCTTTCCACATATGTAGACAATTTGATTCTTGTATGTTCCATCTGGTGAAATCCATTTATGATGTTGAAAAAATGTATTTGTAGTGAAAAGGTCATTGGTCTGACAAAATTCTCTCCTGCGATCTCCAGCTTCATTTCTGTCACCAAGATCATATTTTCCAACTACTGAGCCTTCTTCTTTCTTTCCAACCTTTGCATTCCAGTCACCAGTGATTATCAGTATGTCCTGATTGCATGTTTGATCTATTTCAGATTGCACAAGCTGATAGAAGTCTTTCCTTTCTTCATTTGATGCCTTAGTGGTGGATGCATAAATTTGAATAATAGTCATATTAACTGGCCTTCCTTGTAGGTGTATGGATATTATTCTATCACTGACAACATTATATTTCATGACAGATTTTGACATATCTTTTTTGATGATGACTGCAACCCCATTTCTCTTTAGTTTATAATTCCCAGCATAGTAGACCATATGATTGTCTGACTCAAAATGGCCTATGCTGGTCCATTTTAGCTCACTGATGCCTAGGATGTCAATGTTTATGTGCTCCATTTCTCTTTTAACGATTTCTAATTTGCCTAGATTCATACTATGTACATTCCATGTTCCAATTATTAATGAATGTTTACAGTTGTTTCTCCTCATTTTGCAGTCATGTCGCATCAGCAAATGGAAGTGCCTGGGACTTTACTCCATTTCTGTCATCACGGTAGACTCTACTTTGAGGCGGCCACTCTTCCCCAGTAGTCTTTTGAGTGCCTTCCAACCTGGCGGGCTCATTTTCCAGTACTATATCTGACAGTGTTTCTTTGCTATTCATAGGGTTTTCAATGGGTAGTTGTTTCGAGAGTGGTTCGCCAGGTCCTACTCCCTAGTCTGTCTTAGTCTGGAAGCTCAGCTGAAAACCTGTCCACCATGGGTAACCTCATTCAGGTCCGAGGTTACAGTGGCAGAGCTCTCAGCCTCATCGCAACATGCAAGCCCCCACAGTGCAGCAAACTGGCAGACGTGTGGGGGATATAAGTTTTACTGCATATTAACCAAAAAGTTCCATAAACTTTGGCAGTCGATGAAAGTGTAACCAAAAGTGATATAATAGTTGCACAATGGAAAAAGCAAATGCTACATTACTTTGTATACCACCAACATTTATCAATAAAGAGAAAAAGAAAAAAAATAGACCTTTGCAAACTTATACAAAATAAAACTAGTAAAACTAATTCCAGTGTATCCAATTAAATAACCACTTCTGCTTGCAATTGTGTTAAAATGAAACTCTATGTTAATATATTAGTACTAATTTAAATAAGATTTGGAATTTAATACAGATGATATTCACAAATTGTGCATCATAATCAAATGCTCCATAACATATTAGCAATTTGAGAGGTCCCAAACAAGTTTTTTTTTTTTAATTGTGTGGGCACTGGTACTGTTGTGTATTGTTGGAGGCAATTCACTTTGAGAAAAACTTTTGGAAAGACACGCTGTAGACTCCTAGGCTGCATTACACAGACCAGTCCCCAATTACTGAAAATCTGTATAGTGGGCGCTTCTTTAACACGCAGATTCTGATGTAGAACTGAAATTCTTTCTGTCTTCCTCTGCTCCCCTCCTCTCTTTCTCTTTCGTCCCCCTCTCCCTCTCTCTCTCTCTCATTTAGTAGAGAGGATCACGCTATGTAGCCATGTAGTTAGTTGTTGCCATTGTTAGGTGCTGTTGAGTTGGTCGGACTCATAGCAACCCTTTGTACAACAGAGCAAAAGAGGCACAATATCTGACAGTACTTCTCTGCTACCCATAGGGTTTTTGATGGCTGATTGTTTCTGGAATGGGCTGCTAGATCCTTCACCCATTTTGTGCACAGAGCAAGCACAGTACCAACTGAGCTAAACAGGACTGACCTTAAACTCACAATCCTCCTGCCTCAGCTTTGAAGTGCTGGAGTTAAAACATGCACCACCACACTCAGTGAGATCTTACTTTTCTAACCAGCTCCCAGGTTGTAACAGTGTAGCAAAGGCCCAGAAAGAAGGCCTCTGTTACACTGTTACAAGGTGATATCAATCATGGGAACTCTTGGCCAGTATTTGAGCAACAATGTTGTAGATACTTCTCTTGGTGCAAGGACATCTGTACCTGGAATCATTATCTGAGGCTTGAATGATAAATAACAGGGGTGAGAGAGACATGTTTTACCCAAAAGGGAAGAGTCAAAAATGTACATTTCCTCTTTCTTGACTAGAGGGAAGTTGGGAGCAATAGTAATTTCTGGGACCTGCAAATATTTTTATAAGTAGAAAGGCATATTTTAAAAAGCAAGCTACAGAATCACAGTTGGTTAAGGGATAGGATGGTATTTGCTCTGCCATAGGAGAGAGAGTACGTATAAATTTGGTGGAGTCAAAAATTAACTTTTTCTGCTAATGATTTATTAAAAATAAATGCCAGAGTGAATTGGCTTTTATTTTACAGATTGCTTTAAGATGTTTTGGAACATATCAGTCTAAGCCATAATCATAGTTTGGGTTAGGAGTAGAAAGCTAAAAGTTTCCAGATAAAAAATAAGAGAGCATCAGGATTTATGGTTTTTGCACAGAAAAGGGAGAAAAATATTCAGAAGGAAGAAAAATCTAACCAGTATTGGCAGAAAGTGGGCTGAAGAGGGAAGCAGAAGAGGTGAAATGATTCTTTCACCAGGTTTCTTCTGTTTCTAGCAATACCAAGAGAGTATTCCTGCCAGCTCACCAAAGAAATGCCCCAGGAAGGAGCCCTAGGGGGAAATCAGGAAAAAATAAGGAAGGTATGCAAATCTTCTTGTGGTATAAAAGGGGAAGCAGACTTTTTTTGTAAAGTGGCATGAATGGGAATGGGAGGTGGGATATCAGGGTTGCCCTGGTACAGGAAGTGATGGCATAAGGGGAATGAGAGGGAGGAAAGTGGTACAAATGCTACTCTCCAGGCCCTGTGCCTTCTCCCCATCTTTGGCAACTCAATGCTTGGGTTGAAGTTTTATCAAAGATAAACAAAACTGAAAATCAGTTAAAGCTGGAAAGACGGATTTTAGTCAGTAACTACTCTGGTAGGAGAAGTAGCTGAGCTCAACTCCTACTTGCCTAGAGGTGGCTGAGTGTTGCTTGTTTGTTTGTTTATTTATTTGCTTATTCTCTCTCTGTCTCTCTGTCTCTGTCTCTGTCTCTGTCTCTCTCTCTCTCTCTCTCTCTGCTGGCTAAACAACCCACTCTATCCCTGAGTTACATCCCAAGCTCCAATGATTGATGATTGTATTTCTTTTCATTTGTTTGTTTAGTAATATTGGGGAGTTGAATCCAGGGCCTCACACGTTCTTTGCAAGTGCTCTACCACTGGGCTGCACCCCAAGCCCATTTTTACTTTTTAAATTTTGAGTCAGAGTCTTTCTTACTCAGGCTGCCTCTGGCCTGGAACTTGTGATCCTCCTGGCTCTGCCTTCTGGGTCACTCAGATTTCAAGTGTGAGCCACTTCCCCCAGGCTTGATGATTCCATGATTGCATTTCAAAGGAATGGCTATCTCAGATCTGATAAATAAATTCCAGTATATATATATATATATATATATATATATATATATATATATATATATATCAAAGGGACAGAGAAACTATTTAGGAATGTAAGCTTTTTCTTCCTTTGTTTTCAACAAATGTAATACTCTAAGAAAAAGAAGGTAAAGACCTAGCCTCAGGTGTTGATTGGAAAGAGTAAATTCTTATCCCAGCTTTGCTTTTGCTTTTTCCAGATTCAAGCCAGGGTGGGGCTTGAGTCTTCCCATGGTCAGGGCCTTAGGCAGATAGAAGCCATGTCAAAGTTTGGTCAAGTCTTTTAATGCAGGGGTTTGTGTGGAGTCATTTGTGTCAACAATATTTGCAGTCCACAAGGGAAAAATTAGGGCCACCCAGAATTTATGGGCTGTTGGAGCACTGGGTACATGAGGAGAGAAATAAATCTCTGGTATTCCCTTCTCCCCCTTCCTGCTCAAACACCCTAGCTGAAGAGGGTCTCCTAATGCAACTTCTCTCTGAGCAGTGGAGGGAATACAAACCAAGCTAAGTCACGTGGCAATGAGAAGCAATTGGCCTGGGTTGTTTTGGGGTGCCTGGTGCCATCTGAGGAGACAAAGGACCCCTCCCCTGACAGAGCTCCAAGGTCTTGGTATAACCAGAACCACCTCATGACCAAATATGGAAGGGAAAACTAAGCCCCAAAGGTGGAGCATTGCTAAGATTCTGAATTCCAAAGATCCCTCCCTCCTCCCTTCTTGCAAGAAAAATTTTCTCATCAATGTTAAGACAAAGGCCAGACCCATCCTATAAAAGCCCCAACATCCCATCAGATTATTGCAGCAGTCCCCTGCTGCCTGTGACCCCCTTTCTCTTTCTTCTCCCACTTAATTTCCCCCATGTTCCTCTACAGATCACTAGATTTCCTCATGTCTGTGTACCCTTTCCTCCTAGATTTTCCTATCATTCTGATGAAACCAGAGAGATTGGCAAGTTTCTGCTTACTGCATGAACTCTGACTCTCAGTGGCCCCCTCTCAGATTTTCCTATCAGTAAAGATGAACATATGAATACTTTAGTAATGGTCACGATGGTTAAAAATAATACAGGCTAAAGAAAGAGTGAAATACATTCATAAAACCCAAGCATTTACAGTCTAGTTTGTGACCTTCAGAGTTCTTTGTGCTTATGAACACCTGGAGCTCTTGTTTACCTGCAAATTCTGATTCAGTAGATCTGAATGGGGTCCAAAGTTCTGCAATTCTAGTAAGTTCCCAGGTGTTGTGGATGCTTCTGGTCCTTGACACATATTTTAAGTAAAAGCTAGGGTATAGGTTTGATCAAAATGATGGGTGGTGGAAGGAGGGGAAGACAAGTAAAAGCCCCTGCCTTATTCCAAATGAGACATAACACCAGTTTAAAAATAAGTAAAAATAAATCTAGAAAAATGATACATTGATGTAAGAAATTCAGATGACAGCAATTAAGATGAAATAAGAAATTAAGATAACAAAAATACCAATACTTACAAAGAATATAAACAGAGGGAATCTACACGTTTAATGATACAGATATAGCATATATTCTTGAATCTAATGAGCACGCTCTCAACAATTTTAGAGGTCTACAAAATCAGATGTGGATTAGAATCACATGTGGATTGGACTCACGGCAGAGAGAGCATATGCTTAGCATGTGCAAAGCCCTAGGTTCAACAACCAGTACACATGCATGTGTGTGGGCATGCTCTTGCATGCCCCCCCACATGCCCACCCATGCTGAAAGTAAAAGTATGAGGAAAATGCCTATTAGGAAATCCCTATTCAAAATAATATTGATAGATATTATATTAAATAAAATAGATTTAACACAAAACATTTGGCATGGAGATAGTCATAACATAAGAAGGGTTCAATTCATCAAGTAAGTATAGCAATTTTAAGCCTGTATGTTGTCGTTGTTAGGTGCCATCAAGTTGGGTCTGACTCATAGTGACCCTCATAGGGTTTTCAATGGATGATTGTTTCAGGATTGCTTTGGGAGTGGGTTGTTACATCCTTCTCTCACTTAAGCATGTATAGACCATGGGAATATCTTCAAATTATATGTAGCAAAACCTGAAGCACCATAATAATCTGGTTATCAAGGTCTGGAATTTTGACACCTCTGTCTTGATTATTCACAGGTTACACAGTAAACAACTCAGCAAAGATATAGAAGACAATCAAGTAACACAATATAAAAAATCACAATGAACAAGTACCGCAAGTAATAAGCTTGAATGTTGATGGGACGGTAGTCCCCCATATAATTATGTCTGTATCTGTTAGGGAATATACAATTATCTCATGAACATGTGGAACAGTAATAAAAAGTTGTTTGGTCATATGTCACCTAATGAAATCTTCAAAAAAATTCAGATCTCATATCTAGCTGGGATTTAGCTCAGTTGGTAGAGCGCTGCTCTGCAGTCTCTGAGGTCCCGAGTTCAATTCCCAGCACTGCAAAAATGGGAGAAGGACATGGCAACCCACTCCCAAGGCAATCCTGAAACAGCCATTGAAAACCCTATGAGAGTCACTATGAGTCGGACACAACTCGATGGCACCTAACAACAACAACAACAACAATCTAGCCATAATACAATTATGTTAGAAGATAAGGTGCTTTTTTTTTTTTGAGACAAGGTCTTGCTATGTAACATAGCATATAACCAGTTCAGGTTGGCCTGGAAATCACTGTGTAACCCAGGCTGGCCTTGAACCCTTGATCCTCCTGCCTCGGTCTTATAAGTACTGGGATTACAGGTGTTAATCACCATGCACAGTAGAAAGGATAATATCTTTTTCAGTAGCAGATGTTGAACGCAGTGCCTTGTGCATGTTAGGTAAGTGCTCCATCTCTCAGCGGCAACCCCACCCCCTTTTTTAATTTTTATTTTGAGACAGGGTCTTGTTAAATTGTGCATGATGCCTTGAGCCTAGAATATGCTATATTCCTGCCTCAGCCTCTCAGATAGCTGGGATTATAGGCATGCTCTATGGTGCCCAGCTTGAGAGGCTAATTTTTTAAAGTAAAAATATCCTTGAATGTATGGAAATTTAAAACATACATGCAGACACATAGATACACACACAACATAAATAACTCCTAAAACAGGGCTTCAAAACCACAAAAATTGGGTGAGGTTGAGGGCTCAATATGTTAAAATTTAGAGAGTTTGGTTTTGATTCAAGTTCAGGTTTAAAATTTTAATTCTATGTATCGATAGATCAATATTTTTTTCTTTTTTTAATTTTTAAATAGTTAATGATACAAAAAATAAAACATTAAAAGCTGGACCCAAGCCCAGTGTTTCACTGGGTTAGGGTTGAGGTTCAGCTTCAAAAACAATTTTTTAAAGGCTTGAACTGGAGCGGGTTCAGAGTTCAGGTTTGGTTAAATTTGAAGCCCTATCTTAAAAAAAAAAATCATAGTGAAATATAAAACTGGAGCTAGGAATGTAGCTCAGTTGTAAAGCTTTTGCCTAGAATCTGCAAAGCCCTAGGTTAAAGTCCCAGTATTGCATTTAAAAAAATCTTAAAATTAACAAAAAGAATGATCGAGAAAACATTAAATATTAGAACCTGTGACTTAGTTAAAAGTGCTTTGAGGGAAATTTACAGCCCAAAACACTAATATTAAAAAGGGAGAAATATTTGAAATGGATGATGTAAGTATCCATTTTAAGATATTAGAATATGATCCAGGACTGGGAAGGTACTTCAATGGTACAATGCTTGCATAGCATTTGTGAGGTCCTGCGTTCATAGATATGAAAAGAATAGCAGAAGTAAATAAAATTAAAGGATAAAATACAGTTAGAAGTCTAACAAAAATATGTTATGATTGGTATGTTACTGTTGTTGTTAGGTGCCAATAATCATATCCAAGTACAATAGAAATAAACACTCCCTGACACTGTGCCATGCACACTATCTTTTTTATGATTAAGCTTATTGTTGTAGCCACTGTGTCGATCCATCTAGTTGAGGGCCTTCCTTTTTCTTGTTGACCCACAACTCTCCAAAACATGATGCTGGAGACCAATATTGAATCTACCAATGACTGCCAAGAGAAACAACAGATCCATCCTAGGAGAAGTGCAACCTGAGTGCTTCTTGGAACCAAGGACAGCTAGACTGAGTCTTACATATTTTGGATAGGTTGTCAGGAGGAACCAATCCCTAAAGAAGGACATTATGATTGGTATAGAGGATATTATTACAGATAAGCAAAATATTCATTAGGATCCATTTTTTACATGTGTAACCTTCGCATGAGCTTTGGAGTTCATAAACAAATTTGCGGGGTCAATTTCCTGATTTCCTGCCTGCCTGCGGTCCAGCCAGGTGAAGGGGAGAGCCGAGGATGAAGGAGAGGAAGAGGCCAAGACTGATGGTCTTGAGCTAAACTTTATTCTCTAAACTCTTGTTTATATAGTAACTCAGGGAGATACAAGAGACAGCTCACATGGTAACTACAGTCAAAAAGTTAACAATCAACTTAGCATTGCAGAAACAGAGTAATCCTAAAGAGACAATGAGGGAACCAAGGCCTCTTGGTGAGCTGATTTGTACTCCACAGGTAGCAGAGCTCTCTGTTAAGGTCAGTCTGTCACGTAGCCATTTATGCAGGCATTACCTTTAGCTCATGTCGGGCCTATGGCTCCTGACACCTGCCCCCTGAAATCTCTCTAGTATTTTTTCTATTATGCTCTGCATCCATCCTTGGTTCCTTTCCCTAGAAACTTGGGGTTCTAATTACCTCATACTGACTGGATTAGATTAGTATTCTGGCTCAAGTGGAAGGAAGAGAGAAAGTGAACAAAACAAAACAAAACAAAACAAAAACCAAAGAGAGTTTGTCCTATTCTCAGGGAACTGCATCTCTATGGAACAGAGTATGACTCTTCCCTTAGAATTTTCACTCTTGCAGAGTCTAGTAAATGTAACTTCTATCTCCACCATCACCTCAGGCAGGGACTACGGCACAAGAGACTGGAGAAGTAGCAAATACAGGGAATGTCTGTACTTCCATTTTTATTTTTAGGTGCCGTGAAGTCAGTGTCCAACTCATAGTGACCTTGTGAACAACAGACAAAACACTATTGTCAGTGCTTCTCTGCTATTCTTAGGGTTTTCAATGGTGGATTGATTTTTGGGAGCGGGTTGCCATATCTTCTCCCAAGCCTACAGCACATGGTATTCCCAGAAAGTCTCCCATCCAAGGACTAACCAGGCCTGACCCTGCTTAGGTTCCCAGATCAAAAGCCACAGTGGTACTGCTGCTGTTGTACTTCCATTAGGCATTGAGAATTCCCTTCTCTTGTCCTTGAGGCAGTGGTAGAGAGCTCCTTCTTTCTGTGCCACAGTGTTGTTTCCAGGTTTCTATTTGAATTGATTTCAGATTGGGAGTTACAAAGTGGAAAAAAGGTAAACCCAGTGCAAATGCAGTGATACTTCAAATTCTGGTGGTCATTCCTGATCTTCTTATTACTACCATTTGTTTTCCAGATTTTCCATATTGCTTCCCCATGCATTCAGTCCAGGCCTTAAGGTTGTGTTCAATAGGAAAGGGTAAAGTGTATTTATTTTATTTTACCCAGAACTGGAACTGATAATATTTTATGATGTCAAAACAACTGAAATTTAAAATCAAAGTAGGAGGCAGTAGCAGGTAACTATAATCTCAGCCACTCAGCAGGAGGATCCTGAGTTCAAGGCTAGAGGTCTCAAGTCAGGTCCCACCCATAGGGACCCTGTGTACAACAGAACAAAACACTCCCCGACCCTGTGCCATCCCCAGCACTATGTTAGTGCTTCTCTGCTATTCATGCGGTTTTCAATGGCTAATTGTTTCTAGAGTGAGTTTCCAGGTCCTTCTCTTGAGTCTACACTGCACAGTATTCCTAGGTGGTCTCCCATCGAAGTACTAAATAGGCCCCACATTGCTTAGCTTCTGAGATCAGATGAGATTGGATGCCGGGGTGGTATGGTTATAGACATACTTTTCCTCTAGTATCTGATAAATACATACACACAAATAGAGTATAGGTATATCTTTCTAGCCTTCTGTATGCTTTACTAAAAGAGTTTTTTTCTCAGTATAAAAATTAATTCAGAAGGCCAGACTGGTGTTTATATAATGTTAACACATCCTTCACCATACTATGCTTAGGTGTTTATAAAGTTGAAATATTAACATTTTTGCCCTGAAAGCTTTAATTTCTTGTGTTTCTCATCATTCAACGTAAACATAATAATTCACTTAGATCTTCTGTGGGCAAAAGATAAACAGAGCAAAGAGTTACACAGAATCAAGTTATAGACTCTGCTAGGAAAACAGTGCAGGAGAAATTTTGCTGAACTGCTAGTAACTGTTTCATGTGCAGCTTAACATGTTAGGTGTAGGAAAATAATAAAGGAAACACACAAGATGTACATAGATGATTTTAACTAAATCAACACAGAAAACAGTCAAATATGAGGAGTACCAGATAAGGGTAGTAATTAAGGCAAGGTGCAATTTCCAAATTTACCACTGTGAGACATTGAACAAGCCTTGGTTTCCTCATCTGTAAATTGGCCATTCTTTTGTGGATTAAATGAATTGGCACAAATAGTGTACTGTGGCCAGGCGCGGTGGCGCATGCCTGCAATCCCAGTGGCTGGGGAGGCAGAGGCAGGAGGATCGCAAATTTGAAACCAGAGGTAGTCTGCATAATTTAGCAAGACCCTGTCTCAAAAAAAGTAAAAAAAAAAAAAAAATGGGCTGCGTGTGCAGCTCAGTGGTCCAGCACTTGCAAAACATGCAAGCACGAGGCCCTAGGTTCAACAAAAAAACAACCAAATCCAAACCAAACCAAACCAAACCAAACCAAACCAAAACAAAACAAAAAAAACCCCAAATAGCATACCATCAAAAATGCCTGGCTATCCAGATGCCTGGAGATAAATGTTTGTTGTTGTTGTTTTTAGGTGTTGTCAAGTTGTGCCCCACTTATAGTGATCCTCATAGGGTTTTCAATGACTGATTGTTTTGGGATCATTTCCAGGAGTGGACTGCCACATCCTTGACCCAGGAAAAGTACTAGCTAGTAACATTTCACAAAGGAATTTAACAGAGCTTTGACTGACACTAAAAAGTCAAAGATGTGATTACCTTAATTATTGTGTTCCTTTTCTACGTTGAATTATACTAAATTACTTATGTTTCATAAAGAAAATTACATTTATTTCTTAAAACATATTTTAAAAGAAACACTAGCTTTTCATATCCATTTCATAGGAAAACTCCCTCTATATTTTAACATGATGAAATATTTGACTTTCAAACATATGTGCTTATACAGTCTAAATTTTTTATTGGACTGTTTGTTTTGACATGAGATCTCATTGTAGTGAGGCTGGCCTTGAACTTGCTATATGCCTCAGGTTGGCTTTAAATTCATGATCCTCCTGCCTCTGCCTCCTGAGTGGTTTGGATTACAGGCATGCACCACCATGTCTGCCTGCTGTTTATTGGTTATTTTTAATCATGTATCATTGACAAGAGAGCTACCCATGCTTTTATCTGGTACTGAAGCAAACTTTTAAGAAAGTTATTAGTGACATATTAAAAATATACATATATGCCCACATTATAAGGATGCAGTTTAGTGAATTTTCATGGAATGAATATATCCCAGTAACAAATACCTGAATCAAAACACTCCAGAACATCCCAATGGTACAATAAAGTCACTTATCTATGTATGTATTTATTTGCCATTTGGTAATCCTCTCTTGTGATATGTGTAAAACAAACTTCTTTAATTGGTAAATATACATTTCAGTTTTATGTTCATTATTCTTATAATTAGATGCTGAGACAAAGCAGACTCATATACTTAGTTTGTGCTGAATAAATTTAGACTGTCCTGAAATGATCTATGATTGATACTCCTAAGTTGTAGTCAGACAAGGTTAGTTCTAGAGAAAAACATCAGCTTATTTTTTTTTTAAAAAGCTGTCTTGAATGTCTTATTCTTTGCAACTCTGTAGCTTATTATAACAAAAATAAACTGAACACAAAAATGAAAGCATCCTTGCCTTCATTTACACAATTGTAAATAACATTCTCTAATAGAGAAAAAAAGAAATGAAAACAAATTTAAAAAGCTAAAATGAAGCACAGCATGCCTCTCTCAAATATATTATTAGGTTTTGGGCACTCTGCTGGATATGCATGCTACAACATCCCCAAAAGAAGGTTATTCTATTAACTTCGTATTTCTACAGAAGTTATTGAAACTTAGAAAATGTAAGGAATTTTCTCAAGGCCATATAGTGGTATGCCAGGATTCAAACTAGATCTTATTATATTAAATATCTCCATTATGTCCTAAACTTATCTTTTTAAAGAAAAGGCTGACAGGCAATATGGCTGAGTCATGCAAGAAGAGAACTCCTACTTCTTCCTAGCTGTGTAAGCTTAAATAACTGTCATTTGGTCCAGTGAGACTCAATTCCTTCTGCCTAAAATAAAGAGATTATTCAAGGTTGTCTCTAGAGCCCCCTTCAAAAATTGATTCTATGATTTTAAACACTTTTGAGTTCTACTACCAGAACCAATGCTATTCCCTTCTAGGTACAAGAAAATTGGCCTATCTAGTTGTTAGTCTTTATTCCTGATCCTCCCTCATTTTGTGATTTTTATTCTGCCTTTCCCTTATGGTCATGGAAAGAAAGCCTTATCTGTCTAGTTTTCCCTGATTCTTTGGGGCTTAATTAAAGTCTGTCTTACAGTACTTACCACATTATATATCACATGAGTTGTTTATATGTCTTTCTAATGCTAAGTATGAGATACTTGAGGACAAGGATGATGTCTTACTCATCTCTAGACCTACAACTCCTAGCACTGTCTGGCACATAGTACATAATTGATAAATGATAGACAAATGGATAAAAGCATAAATATTGCTGTCTCTAATTACACAGGTTGAATATTTGAATGCCATAAATGGAACCTCTATGATTACATCTTTTGCTATTCTCTATCTTAGGTCCCCCAATTCAAGCAAGGATATGACTTAAAAGCACAGGGCCAGCCTTCAACTTGATCCCATAGAAGAACTTAGAGTATAAATTGCACCACAGGGTTTTTCTGAACTATAGTAAAAAGACGCAAAGTTTCATACTCCTACATCAGTTAGTCATTGGGTTAAGTGGAGAAGGGTTTTAACCGCCTTGCACTTCCTGCTCTCATCAAAGTTAGGACATATCTTGTCAGTAGCCAAGAGCAATTCTTAAAGGGGACCCAGGGGTTGGGCTTTAGAAGCAAAGCTCAGAGAAGAGGATGATGGCTATGAGCCCACAGAAGTGAAACCTCAGTGCCACTGGGTTGAACTTTGACAGTGTCTTCATTACCTTCTTTCCTTGTTCTATTTTCATTTGAAAAATACTAATCGTCTAGTTAATTTAGGAGGCACTGAAATTTGATTCCATATTTTGTACTCTGAAACACTAGCTCCCACTGTTCTCTTCCTGCACCAAACTGTTTTATATGCCTTAATTACCATGAAGTGCCCTGAATCATTTCAGAGAGAGCAATGTTCCATATATTTCTGTCAATACCATTTCGTTTAACTTCCCCAACCTGGGAGAGTATGAATTCTGCCCTACCACCTCCGAAACTATTCAATGCAGGAAATGTTGCCATTTTACCTGTTTCAACTACAATATCTGAAGTTATTTTTTGTGTATTCAGTCTAAAGTGAAAAGTATTGCCATAGGTCATGTGTCCTGGATACCATGAAGTGTGATATAAATAAACACAAAAAGTGGCAAGTGTTCTATTTCAGTAGAACTATATGCAGAGATCAGAAATTCGCCAGGAAATAAGGCTTTTAATTCCAAAGTTACAGTCATATTTCAATAAAATGTAAGCTTTAGGAGTGCAGGAAATATGACTAGATATACTCTCAATGATATCTCAGTACCTTGAACCATGCCTGGCACATAGTGGGTTTCCAGTGCACATTTCCTGAAACAATTACAATTTTATTATTTTACCCACCTGAAATAATGTTCTGTGGTTTTATTTAAACTGGTTGTCAGCATGGAATGACTTCTGCATTCTCTCTTGGAAGTGGGTGAATTTCCATGGTGAGCAATTCCTCTATATACAGTTTGCAAATCATTTTGGGAACCTTCCAAATGAAAGGCACTGTATAAATATACCCTCCCACCAGCAGCCAGCCGGCTTTCCACCAGGGATGCATTTGCATCGCTTATGTACATAGTGTTTCATTTGGGGCATTGCTTTTATTTTTATGACCATAAAAGAAATATTCACAGTATGAACAATAATGTAAACTGCATTCAAGAAGATATATATTTGTATATTTTTATGATTCAAAACTTAGAAATCTGAAAGAAAAGCAGGCATGGCATTTTTCTTCTGTTGCTCTTTGCTTTTTCATAGCATTTTTCATTATTCTTGAACTTTATGGTGGAATTTTGCTGAAATGCTCAAGTCTTTGTACCTCATTTGCGAATATGTGGTGGTGGGTTCAAATGAATGTTGCTGGCAAAAGGCCTGAGAATGAAGGGTACTTGATTTTGCATTTATTCATGTCTGTAATAATAGTTTGCTTTAGTGCCGCCTTTTTGTGGATGGAGGCCTCTTTAAGGAGAGAAAAAGAAAAAGAGGCAACCTCAGGTATAAAATACCCTATAAGTAACTTAGCATGATAAAGGAGACTTTCACAGATGGGAGAGGCTTTGAAGGAATGTATTTTTGCTTTCATAACAAAAGGGGGGTTGATTCCCTACAGCATTACTGAGGAGCTAGACTTTGCATTCACATTATACAGAAAATGTTTACTAACTTGGAAATAAATTGTCAACAGAGTTAAATTAAAACTTCTGTAAATTATGTATTTGTTTATGTAGAATCACCTGTGTGCAAAAAAGAACTGAATTATAACTTCTTAATTTGTATATTTCCATAATTAATTAAATTTAAACTGAATGAAATAACCCACTCCAGACATATTTTCTAGCTTTGAGGATATTCTAAAGAGTTCATTAAAAAGAAGAGCTACTCAGAATATTCAGAGTAATTTTGTATAACAAAACACCTAGAAAGGTAGGTTAAATAAAACTCTCCCTCACTTCATTGAGAAATGATGTGAAGTGTGGTAAATTAAACTTAGTGAAAGGTAGAATCAATAAGAATTTGAGGTCATTTCATCTGTTCACAATTCTCTTTCATAGACACCAAATACAAATTTGATATTTCTTTGTTTTTCACTACTAAAACAATGAATGTTATTTTAAAAACTCCAGCTATAGTATAGCAATGCTAAGAAATAGCTCACTCAGGTTATTTTATGGCTTATTAATTAGATGTTAGGGTATTTGCAGTCAGCATATTATTGCACCTAAACTCTAATTTCATATTTCCAGTAATACCAATTTGTTTCATTAATCTGATGTAAAATATCTTGACACTATTCTTTATTAACAGAAAATAGAACTGCAGTTTCTTCAATTGAGAAAAGCTACAAGCATGGATTGATCTGCAGCCAGGTTTTACTACAAACCCCATAATGCTTTGCATTATAGCCTACAATCCCCACACTGCAGCACCAAACTTACTGTTAACTATCCTGTTTCTGACAAAGAAAATAACAGAACACTTGAGAACTAAATAACTTGAAAAGATTCCACTGGAGTAGTAAATTATTTTTTTTCAGTGTTTTGATATTTATTTGCCTTTTCCTTTAGTAAAAGAGCAGTTATGTATAGTTACACTATTTCTTCATCCTGAGTATAATGGCACATATTCTCAAGCAATGTGTCAAGATTTATTCTTCCCTTGTCAAAGCCTTCTATTTATTTATTTGTTTATTCATTCTTTCATGCATTCATTCATTTATTTTTGACAAGGTTTTTCTATGTAGCCCAGGCTGGCCTTGAATTCAAAGTCCTCATGCCTCAGTCTCACCAGTGTTGGGATTACTGGCAAGTGCCAGCATGTCTGGATCCATGCTTTCTTTTTAACACCCATCATAGAACCCTGCAGTTTTCTTAACCACGCCCAACTTTGAGAAAGGTGAGCTTTATTCAGATTTTAAAATAAAATCACAATACATTGTTTAATGCTCTAAACATCTGCAAATGAGAATTTAGTGAAGTAATTAAAATTCTTAATTAGACACACCTTGCAGCTGCTCTTAGTCTTAATTGGCAATAATGCAGCTACATTTTGTTCTGACACATATCTTCAGAAGAGTTAGAGAACTGAAGGGAAGCAAGAGGAAAATGTTCCCACACAGTTCAAGACAGTTCGCACAAAGAGGATCCCATGGCAACAAACAGCGAGGCCCACAGTTGGCTCTGTAGGATCCAGGAATAGACAATGCTTCACCTCGGATTCTAACAAACACTTCCCTTCCTGGATCTGAAGAGAATGTGTTTAAAATCATCTCTTTGCAGTAGGATTGCAATAGCCTAATGTTCACTTGTGTCTTTAAGGCACTTCACAATGCTTCTAGATGCTCTCTGCAGCCCAGGTAAAGGTAATAATTTTGACTTGCAGAGACCTTTCAAATGGGGGACTTGACTTTGTGTCCCATTTGTTGCTGGACCATACCTTGGCAACCAGTTCATTTCAACTGTCATTTTACAGACAAGGAAACAGAGGCCAAGAGAAATTAGAGATTTTCATGGGTACTTACAGCTACTTAGGACTAGAATTTAGACTCAAATCTCATATTCAAGCCTTCAGTCCAGGGCTTTTACTTCTAAACTTTGCTTCAAGCCTCTAAATTTGTTAATTGTGCCCCTTCCAGTCTGAGTTCTAGTTCTTATGTGGTTTAGCAAAAGGATCATGCTAGAAGGTTTGGACAGTATGGATCACTCATTATGAGAGGGGGAATATGTTTCTGTTTCATTTCTGGTCCTCAGAGTCCTCTGAATTATATCACGTGGAGAAGAAGCAGGGAGAGGAGAGCCTCTGGCACATAGGAGGTTAACCCAGGTGAGTTCCCTTCAGAGCAACTATGCAAGACTTGCCCACATACTTTAACACATCTTCCCTCCGCATGGATTGGAAGGTTCAATTTAATGCTCATTCCTTCCAAATACAGATTTATTTCCCCTTCCAGTCTCCGGTCATTCACTGTCACCTGTGCCCTGACTTACTTTAGCTTGCATTAATCTAGTTCACATTTTACCTAGGACTTCCAAGTGTTTTCTTTATCTTCCACTTGGGTTTTACTCCCTAAGTTAAATGAAGATACAGTTCCTAAGGTCCAAGTTTGCTTCACCTGTTTATTCTATTTTGGGTTCACCCTGTTGAAAGTTACAGGATAAAAGCTTATGGTCTACATTGTGGAGCAGGTTAAGATTTTCCGCAACAGTGGGTGTATGGATAAGGTTAAAGGGTGAGGAGAGGGAGGGATGGTGATGGCAAAAGCATGTCTCTGTCCTTCCTGCTTTGTCTACTCCACTGTCAGAACCTAACACTGCAGTCTAAATATTAACACTTCCCTAGGGCCTTGCTACTCTAAGTGTGCTACATAGTCCTACAGCATTATTATGGTCAAAGGACCAGCTTATTAGAGACAAAGACTCTCGGGCCTCACCTCACTCCAGACCTAGTGAACCAGAATCTTCAGTTTAACAAGCCACCCAGGTGATCTGCATACATTAAAGTTTGAGAAGCACAGAATCACATGTCCGGTATTATACTATCCTAAGGTAAAAGGGCAAGGAGCTCAGTTTGAGCAAATATTCTCATTTATTGATCAGTACCTACTTTGTCCCTCTTTCCTCATCCCAAATCCATTTGAGAAACCCGCAGCGAAGTCTTATGTAGGGAACTCTATTACGCGGTGGATGGGAGGAGGATTCTCTCCAATCCCTTCCTCCCGGGTCCTCCTTTCCCTCCCCTCAGCCCCCTTTCCCAGGGAGCCTTCCACAGGTATTCTTCCCCCAAACCCCACTCTCTTAGGAAAGATTTTGCTCCTCCCCAAACTGAAAGAGCAGCAGCAGGGAGGGTAACTGCCTGAAGGACTCACAGTTTACATACCAATACAGATTGAAGCACTCCGTAAAACTACCCTTTAGAAACAATGATCACCTTGCAACTTGAGATGTGGAGCAGCGCCTGCACATCCCTCCCTTCCTAAATCCATCTTAAGAGTGAGAAAGGGAGAGAGAGAGAGATCGCGCGCAATAGTAAATCTGCTTCAGAGAGAAGACACGAATAGGACAGTATTATGAGTGTGTCAGCCTAGGCATCGCTTCCTGTACCTTTCTGCTTCCTAGAGAAATGGAACTATAATTCTAAGGTGGCTACCGCTGAGTGTGCATCCAATTTTGCCAGACACCTTTTGCCTGGAAAGACAGATTCCTGTTATTCCTCCCCGGGTCCTTTCCAAAAGATTCCCAGGCTACCCTCTTTCCACTTCATCTCTTCTGAAAACTCAAACTCGCAAAGCGGTGGCTGTCTGTGGATTGGCTAGTACTAAAATATCCATTGGGTGGCAGTAATACTATCCTCTTTATGACTTGCAGCAAACCAGAGAATGCATTCAATCAAATGAACCGATCTTGTAGAAACACTGGAATCATTTATGCATTGCAGTTTCTCTTTCTTGTTTTCGCTCCTTCTTCCCTGGGATATTTTGAGTGGATTGTGGCTATTAATCAAGATCTCGTGCAATTTGTGGTTTGCTTGTCGTTTTCACTCGGGATTAGCATCATTCAAGATAAACGCAAAGCTGCTCCCCCTCACATACTCTCTTTTGAAAAATCATTTTTTGGGGGCTGCTGAAGAGAGCTAGGACCCAGGAGACACCTTCCCAAACAGCAGGGGTTGTGTGCTTTCACATAGCAGTACTGTACAAGGAAAACCCCGTCGGATCTGTTATTGCGGGATACTTGTGAAATATACATAGGATTCTTTCTTATGGCTGCATCCCGGATCTGGAAATTTTACTTGGGGACCTGGAGGATTTGAAAGGCTACATGTATCCAGAAGATTGGCAAGGAAGACTCCGATTCTTGTCATAGAGCTCACAGACTTCCTCACTTATCAGCCTTTTTCCTTCCTTCTTAAAAAAAAAAAACAAAACAAAACATTATTTTATTTCCCCCCTCTTTTCCAGCTCTCTCCTCTCTGAGTCTCTCCTTTTCTATCCGCCTCTTCTTTTTCTCCTAGTCTTTTTTTTTTCCCCTGCTCTGCACCTGGATTGTATCTTCACCAAACAATCGGGCACTTTGAGAACTAACTGGAGATAGTCTTGTAGGGAAGATCTGTATGGAATTATCTGCTTTTATGGTGAACTTGGCATTTGTGAATGGGTATCTTGTTCCCGATATTAATTGCTAGCAAAAACAAGAAAAAGAACACAGGAGTAAAACGTGGATTTTTCTGAATACGCATTGTGATGACCAGCAATTACCTTACCTACTGATACCCAGAGGAGAATAATTTGGAAGACTGTTGTGGGTAAGGTCATTTTATATATGCAAACCCGTCAGTGGCGTGAGCAAACTTGGGCATTTGTAATGGGAATGGGTGACTTGGATGATTGCTGCATCGCATTGATGGCTGTGATGTGGCCGTTATTGGCACTGAATGGAATAACTGCAGTTGGGTGTGTTGGTGTGTGTGCGTGTGCGTGTGCGTGTGTGTGTGTGTATGTGTGCCTGTATTCTGAGTATAACTGAAAATAAATCAAAGCATCACTCTCCCCTCACCCCAATTATATTGATATGGAAGAGTGTCTTAGATTAATTCTGGGTAGATACTCTTTGTTTGGATGCAATATTTGCGGTTCCTGCGAGCTGGAAGGGTAGCAGCAGTAAAAGGAACACTTAGTGAAGAGCCCCGTTTCAAATGAAATGAGTGACTCTTTATTCTTTAAAAGAAATATGTTTTCAACTCAGTGCAGCATTCTGCTGCATTTCACAGCCGCAATGGGACCAGGGACATCTCACTTGTCAAGTTCTTAAACTTTAAGGTGATAATCTAAGCTAATTGTTCTCCAGGTCGTGGTTATAGGAGATTATTAAGTACCCTGGACTACTTTTCTATCTATTGGATTATCACTCAGAGTAAAAAGAAAAGAATGAAAAGAAAAGCTGGAAACGATGGCTAAAATAGAGAAGGATAGGACTATATTACCTTAAATATCACCACAGTGCTTTCTTTATTAAGTTCAATTGCCCAATAATATAATTATTTACTTAATACTCTAAATAGCTGAAGCTGAGACCCACGTGCAGGGGAGTCAAAGGTCTGGAAGCGGAGACGATCCTTTTATTGCAATGCAGCCAGCTTGGGAAATGCAGGCAATTACACACTTCCCTTAACCTTAAGTTGAAGACGTGTCCTAGCTGCTATTTTATCTTTTTGGTAAAAAGTTAGAGACTAGAGCACTAAGGATGCTTAAGCATATGCTGCCTGGGAAATAGGATTAAAAAATCGATATTCATGACGTGGTTCAGTGCACTGTACTGCAATGCTAAAGTCCCATATTCAGTACCTATGATGAGAGAATGGAGCATTTACATGCGTTATAAATCTCACCTGGTAGATCATCTGAAGGGGAGGGGAGAAGAAATGTGGATATGTAGGAAGATGGATGGAAGTCGTGCATAATCGGTGATTATGTAACTTCATTACATCAGTGAGCTTCAGTCAACGATAGTGAGATGAAATGATTGTATATAGAGAGGCTCCATCACCCCGTTAACTTTTGAAGGCTTGCAACAGCTAACAGAGGGGGAGGGCACAGGGAGATTAGCTCCAAGGGTCCTGTAAACCTTGATCTCTGCAGCGAATTTAGCATGAGTTTTGTTACTGTGAGTTTCTGAGGGATAGCAGATCATGTAAGCTTTAGGGCTGGACAGGGGCAATTTTAGTCACACCCGTGGAGGGTCAAAATGTGTCCGCAATGTTTCACAAGTGCCCCATTGAATAACTGAGGCTGACGATTCCAGCCAAGGTCATAGTTCTTTCCCCTATGATTGAAATATTGTGACCCCAACTGAGTGGAAAGTTCAATCCATTGAAATGAAGACTGTGAAGGGAATGACTATTTAGTGTCCTCTCTGGCATTTTTCGTGGTAGAGCTTGATGCAGATTTCAGTCTGGTGGTTCCCTCATAAAAAATGATGATTGCCTCCACGGTGTGTCAGAAATGAGTGCTTCATACCTTTATCTTTGCCATGACAACCTCTTTCTGGGCCATTTTAACCCCCAGGGAAAAGAAAAGTAAAAAAAAAAAAAAAACAAAAACAAAACAAAACAAAAAAAAACCTTTAAAGGTAACAACATCCTGTTAAATTTAAAAAAAAAAAAGCATCAAATCCATTATTCATACAAATCTCAGAAATAAAGAGCAATCTATTTTCGAGTTTTAGTTATTGAATGCTTTAAAAGACATGTTGCAGTCACTGGAGACTTTTACCATGAGATGAGATAAATGCACTGTTCTCACTGTACAGAAGAGGGAATACTGCGGAATAAAATGTCATTTTCCCTCATGTTTTATTGGGAGCTGTGGTTTTTTTGAAAAGCAGATGCACATCAGCTTCTTTTGGCCGTCTACTGTTTTGGGGATCTGTTTTTTTTCCCTCAGTAGAAGATATAGTCACAAAAAATGAAATGATAACATTCTAACTCTGGCCAACTGAATCTTATCATTCAGTTGTGGTATTTCTTATTTCTCTTCACATTTATTTTCTAAAGATGGGTAAATGACTTTTCTATCAGGAAGATGAGACAATTCTTTCTGTTTTTCTTTTATTTCTCATATTCCATTTCCTTACAGTCCTGTGGAGTCAGGTGTAGGATCTAGACACCCACTAAGTAACTTTGAAAAGATTTGCTCACCTCAAATCAGAATGGTGGAATTGTGGAATGAAATTTTGTGGTCTGATATTTGAGGTGACTTTCTTATTTCTGCAGGACATGCCCAAACATTGATATATTGTGCCAGTGGATGTGGAGGTCTGGTGTTCATATTGTGTAGGAAATTGAATGTGAAGTTAACTCCTGATTCCTTCCTTCAGGGGTCAGGGTAACACTACAGCTGCTCCCAGCCTGTTAGTCTCCAACTATGTGTAGAAATATAGTCTGCAATGATTTTTCCTCTATCCTTTATTCTAATATTTTATAAATTACTCCAGTTGTTTTCTGATTTAAGCCACACATATGTTATGAAAAGGCATATTCTAGAGGCTTTCTAATCTCAATACGTGGTGGAAATAGTAACAGAAAAGAAGACTATATAAAAGCACACTAACCAAGACGCATATAAATAAA
>VMDO01029812.1:0-22129 GCA_007922755.1 Pedetes capensis | reverse complement strand
TTTTTTGTACCTGAGGGTTGAACTCAGAGTTTCTTACATACTTTGCAAGTGCTCTACCACTGGGCTGTACCCTTGGCACATATATATATATATATATGTGGCTGGGATTTAGCTCAGTTGGTAGAGCGCTGTGCTGCAGTCTCTGAGGCTCCAGGTTCAATTCCCAGCACCACAAAAATGGGAGAAGGACGTGGTGATCCACTTCCTAGGCAATCCTGAAACACTCCATCAGTGAAAACCCTATGAGGGTCGCTATGAGTCGGACACAACTCGATGGCACCTAACAACAACAGCAACATATATATCAACATATATATCAACAGCAACAACACATACACATATATCAACTTGACAGCATCTAACAACTATATATATATATATATATATATATATATATATATATATATATATATATGGGTATATATATATTTTTTTTTTTCTTTTTTTTTTTTTTTGAGCCAGGGTCTTGCTAAATTATGCAGACTGCATCTGGCCTCAAACTCATGATCCTCCTGCCTCTACCTTCCGAGTCTCTGGGATTAAAGGTGTGCACCACCACACATAGTTGTTTTAAATAAATTTGATTTTATATTTCAGAAGATGCTTCTCATGTGGTTACCAAAATCTTGTAACCTAGAATGGCAGAACTTTGAAGATTGAAAAGCATCTTTAAATGTGTAGTTAAACTAGGATTGATATGTGTATTCCCAAAATATGATATGGGTTGATTTTGTAAACATATCTTGAACGAAAAGTTTCCTTGTGGCTGTTAGTGTGGAGACAGGCATGTTTGAGATGTAGCTAACATTTTATTGACTTTTGAGATGGACAGGAAGGTCAACCTGTTTTCCCCAGTGGCCACCCCTGGAAACCCACATTATTTTCCTCTGTGTGTAACCCAATAGATCATACTGGCCCAAGTGTTGTATTTCTTTCTTTTATTCTTTATTTTTAATACCTTCAACATTTAATAGCTTCAACCACACCTTAAATCTAGTGCATATGTAATTGCATTACTTCATAAGGTTTTTCTAATGATAGAATATTTGTTCACACTTACCATAATGAAAGCTTGAGCTGCATACTGATCATTTTCTCATGTGACAAATAACCAGATCCTATTGAACACATATATTTCTTAGGAAAGATCATTTGTCTTGCTTTAAATATATTAGCATTCTGATTTCTTCTATCTGTTTGGAATCTTTACATCTTCACTAGATTAAACAGAAGGCTTCATCTTGATAATTCTCTTATTATTATCAATTAATACAGCATATTTAGAAAAGTTGGAAGGTAAGTTTTTTCCTTAAATTGTAGTGAACATTAGATTAGGACTTATCATCTTTCACATACTCATAGAAATCGTTTATCTATGAAATTATGACTCTTGTGGTATAAAGAAAAGGTTCATATCTGCTGTTCAGTTATTGCTATTCAGTTATTGGTGAAGACAGAAAAAAAATGCACAGACAGAAAAAGGGAGGAAGATTCAAGTATAGGTAAACAAAATTATTTTACGTAAATAAACAGCTGGATTTATACTGGAGAGCAGGGTAGGAAAACTGCATCAAGGTATGGAGGGACTTAGGAAGAAAATACAAAAACCAATAAAAAAGAAAAGGAAAGACTGCTGTTTTCTCCTTTCAAAAGAAAGCACAGCAGTGAAATCTCTGTGTAAATTGTTGAGTCTTATCTGAGAACTATTGTTGTTAGGCGCCCTGGAATCGGTATCTAACTCATAGTAACCTTAAGTACAACAGGTGAAACACTATTGTCAGTGCTTTTCTGCTGTTCATAGGGTCTTCAATGGCAAATTGATTTTTGGGAATGGCTTGCCAGGTCCTTCTCACAAGTCTACAGTATCTGGTGTTCCCAGATGGTCTCTTATCTAAGTACTAACCAGGCCCGGGGCTGGGATTTTGCTCAGTTGGTAGAGTGCTGCGCTGCAGTCTCTGAGGTCCCGAGTTCAATTCCCAGCACCGCAAAAATGGGAGAAAGACCTGGCAATCCACTCCCAAGGCAATCCGGAAACAGTCAGCCATTGAAAACCCTATGAGGGTCGCTATGAGTCAGCTACCAACTCGACAGCACCTAACAACAACAAAACCAGGCCCGACTCTGCTTAGATTCCAAGATCTGGTGGGATTGGACACCACAGTGCTATGGTTATAAGATCACTGAGAATAGACACTGTGAACTTGGAAGGATGAATTCTTTGGCTTGAAAAATATTCCTTTGATCTTTTTACTGTTCTATTTGGAGCTGAGGACCCAGTGATGAGTAATGGATAGCAGGACACCCTAATTGTCTCTGTAACAAAGGCATAAGCCCTGGAATTTATTACATCTCATTGAGTGAGAACCGTGTATTGACAATTACACAGACGGAAAGTACTCCCAGTCTACATAGCAAGTCTTTGTTCTAAACAGCAGATTTACTTTTCCAGAAGTGGAAACTAAGACTTGAGCCCTATTTTACCTTCCCTACTTTGTCTCTTTGGTGAAGTAACTAGTTTAGGCCACCTGGAAAATAAGATAGTAACAATAAGGGCGTTTCCATCCTTCAGTCAAATCATTATGACCTAGAGATAACATGCTGTAGAATCACAAAATTTTCAGATGCTAAGGACCTAGGATCATTTTTCCAGGAAGGGGGACAGTGGTTTCTGGCCCAGAGAGAGGGCTCCAACAAAGGACTCCCTCATTAATCAACTTCCTGCCTGCTTCTTATACTCCTTTTCGTCCCTTCCTACCTCCTTAACATCCAGGACTTACATCCTCCAATTTTTAAAACATTGCCACATTTTCCATTATATAGTGAAAGCATTGTCATCTTACTCATTTTCTCAAACAAGCCATATAGTTATAAGAATTAATAAGGATTTAGTTTCCTTTCTGTGACAATGAGGAGTACTAGATATATCTGAATTTCAAATCAACATTTCTCACTGAGTTTAAGGAAATCATATAGCTTTTGATTCCTCATTGGACATTTTGTTCTCTCTGGTGGGTGCTTTTAAACAAACTTTCATGACACCTTTTTTATCCAGTATAATACATGATGTGCATGAATCAATAAATTGATTTACAGCTCTTGTGAAAGCCAGTACTATTCATACTGTATATTAAAGTAGTAAAACATCACTATTTGCCATAAAATAATACCACAGATTTCTAAACGGGGAACTCATATCTCATGTAGCATCCATAAGAGTGTTGAAAATGAAATGGAATGGGGGATTTGTTTGAGCTGATGAATCTGACTTACTGGGTTTTATGAGCTCATGCGGGTGTTTTTGGGTAATGGGATCTTACAGATAGTTGTGGGAAGCACTTGTGTTTGTATCCATAAGAAAAGCAAATACCATCCAAGTTTATTGATATCATGAAGACAATTCACATTCACTGTGGAGAAAAAAATAAAATGAGGACCATACATTCTCATTACAATTGTACTTGGAGTTTATATTTCTGTTTGTGCTTACCTGGGTACCATTTCAGAAACTGCCTTTTTAATATAATTTTTATAGATTACTCTCAAACCAAAATACTGCCAACATACAAACTATAATCTCATGCAGTGCCCTTTGAATTCCAGAGGTGCTTGGGAGGACACCAATGGGAGGACAATGATAGGACCCTCGTTAATATGTTCTTTTTGACTGTTCCCCCTTTCTGATTACATTCTTATTTTTCTCAATTATGAAAAACACCAATACATTCAATTTTTTAAAACTCCATCTCTTAAGAAGATAAGATTTTGGTCATAGTTTTGAAAGAAGACAATTCCATTTGTGGCTCCCTTCATTTGGTAGATGCCATTATTGAATTGACAATTTCATTACGTAGGTGTGCTGTTGAGGTAGTTCTGTCTGAATTTAAATAAAATACTGAGAATCATTTTAAGTATTTTATTAAAAGATTTAGATCTTCATGTCCTTCTTTCTTCAAATCATTTTTCTTAAATTCCTAATTGGTAGTTGATGGTCAAATTAGGAGAGGAAGCATTTTCATAGAGTTGCATCCTTTATTTTGTGTTTTTTCTCTCCCTCTTTACATCTCTATGTTTTTACACCACCTCTCCTCCCAACTCCATGTCTCTCTTCCTCCCACTAGTCCTCTCCCCTCTCATATGAGGTCCACTTGTACTTTCCAATCTTAGATAAGTATGACTATATATATATATATATATATATATATATATATATATATATATATAAAATCTATTTTTCCTTTTAAGTGGCTTTAGCTCTTGCATATGAAAGAGAACATGCAATATTTCTCTTTCTGTGTCTGAGTTGTTTTGTCAAATATTTCAAATATTTCTTTTGCAATGTCACTATAATATTGTGCTATAAGGTATTTGTGAAATCAATACATGGGAGGAGAATGTTATCAAAGTAGTTTTCAATGCAAATCATATAATTTATTTTCATTAGAAACTAAAACTCAGTATAATTGCAGCAATCATACATGCTGTGTACCTATAAACATAAAAGAGTTTAATTTTCATAATCATAATAATGATTTTGTTGTTTTTTGATTTACATGGGAAGGAGGATGAGATTTTAATCAGACTGTAAAATATGGGCTTACATCAAACAGACTACCAATCAGCACATAAGACTCTCCATAAATGTAGGGAGCTAGCTCAAATAGGTGGTACAATTTCCTGGAGCCCATTGACATGTTGAGAATAATCCTGAAGTAGCTGGATTACATGGTAATGTATAGGGTCTGGTGCAGCCAGGTAAGGGTAGAGTGGGCAGCATTCAAATGACTACGATGAGTGGCTATTTATAAAACATATATAAGTATTAACAGGAAAAGCTGTGCTCGATATAATGACCAAATTATCTCATATGTACTGATCATATGCAAATATCACATAATGCCTCATTATTGTATATTATTTTGTTAAGCATATATATATATATATATATATATATATACACAACATTGTACCAAGTAGGTATAAACCTAGAACTAGAGGAAACTACATATTATTTACTAGCTAAGTCCAACGTTATCCCTTAATCATTAGAATTCTGAGGTCACAGCTGGGTTTTCGAAATTCTTTAAAATGGAAACTACTAGTGGCTACTTGGTGTTAAGTGATTTCCATTCTTAAATTCAGATGTGTTTCTGTTAGCAAATCTTTGTGTGGTAAATTTATTTCTCAAGTCCTAACAAATTATGGATGACATTGTGAAGAATGGGAATACCAGACCAATTCATTGTACCCATGAGGAATCTGTACATGGACCAGGAGGCAGTCATACAAACAGAACAAGGAAACATTACCTGGCTTAAAGTCAAGAAAGATGTGTGTCAAGGCTATATCCTTTCAATGTACCTCTTCAATCTCTATGCTGAGCAAATAATCTGAGAAGTTGGACTTTATGAGGAAGAATAAGGCATCTTGATTGGAGGAGGACTCAAACAACCTGTGCTATACAAATGACACAAACTTGCTTGCTGAAAATGAAGATTTGAGAAATTTACTGATGAAGATCAAAGAACAAAGTGTTCAGTATAGATTGTGCCTCAACATAAAAAAAAAAAAATTCCTTACTACTGGGACAATAAGCAAATCCATGAACAAAGGAGAAAAGATTGAGGTTGTCCAAGATTTTATTTTACTTGTTTCTATAGTCAACATCCACAAAATCATTAGTAAAAAAATAAAAAGAACATTACATTGGCAAACCTGTTGCAAAAGACCTCTTTAAATTGCTGAAAAGGAAAGACATCACATTGAGATGAAGGTGTGCCTGACTCATGCCATGGTATTTTCAGTCACAGCATATAGTTATGAAAGCTGAACATTGAATAATGGAGTAGAAGAAGAATTAATGCTTTTAAATTATGGTGCTGGAGATGGATATTGGATATACCATGGACTGCCCAAACAATGAACAGATCTGTCCTAGAAGTACAACCATAGTGCTCCTTGGAAGTAAGGATGGCTGGACTGTGCCTAAAGTATTTTGGACATGTAGTCAGGAGGGACCAATCCCTGGAGGACATCATGTTGAGGAGAGTGGCAGGTCAACAACAAAAAAAGGAAAACCCTCAACTAGGTGGATTGACACAGGGTCTGCAACAATGGTCTTAAATGTATAAAAAAGATCTTGTGCCTGGCACAGAACTGGGGAATGTTTCATTCTGTTTTACATAGGGTCACTATGAGTCAGACCTGACTTGATGACACCTAACAACAATAACAATAGAAAATTCAATAGAGCACCTTAGTTATGTGGGTGAAGTATGTTACATATTGAGAGAAAATTCAGGAGATTCTACCATTGACATATAAAGTGATAAGTTTTTGTATTTCAAAAGTTTTTCATCAAGACTGTATTGATGGAATGATTCACAATTTTGTATTGTTTAATTGTTACAGTATACCTTAGTCTGTCTCAATTATTTTGTGATTTTCTTTATCATATTTGGTTAGAAAGTGACACAAATGAAGTTGATAAGTCATTTGAAACATCTTGAAAGAGTGATGGAATTGCTGATAAGACAATTCATTAGAACTTCCATTTTTTCCAGTTTAAAAAATGCTAGGGAACTGTTTATTAAATATTTCTGTCATATTTGGTGTATAAATATGGTAAAGATAATACAAATATTAAAATCAAATTTTCCTACTGACAGACTTAAGAGAAATTCAGGTGAACTATTGAATGTATAAGCTGTGTGGACAGCAGTAAGTGGCGGATAAGAAATAATTTATTTTCTTGGTACTTTTATAGCTAGTCCACCAACAATTGGGACAGAATGAATGATGGACCTAAATGCTAAACTAAGCATTTTAGAAGCTTCTCCAAGTTTTAATGAACCTCACCAATCACCCCTGCTAGCAATCTGACATTTTATAGCCCCTCTAACCAAATTTTCTTCCCTAGTGTTCAGAGACACCATCATAGTGTGTATACAGAAATAGAGGAATGTACTTGATTGAAAATTGTTCTGGCATGTCAGAAAACTGCAAGTCTGCTTTTAATTTTTATCCATGATTGTCTTACCTTTTCTTGAATTAAAAATTAGCATTATTCCTGGGTACTCCTGGGTTCTGGCACAAAAGTAATTTTGTATTCACTTTACACACCACCGGATTTTCTGATTTATCCTCTTATTTTCAACAGTTTCAATCTCTTGTCACCATAGTCTTTGTCCTGTCTGACTTAGAACACACAAATGTGTTTCTTAAATAGCAAAGAGAGGGTAGAATGAAGATCTATAATCTTCTCACTGCTTGCTCTGTGGATTTCTGTCTCCTCTATTCTGGTAAAAAGCCTTAGATGACTTCTTCCTACCTTCTCTCTGCATGTCTTCATCACTCTTTCCCTCCTCAAGTTCCAGAAATCTTTGAATCCTGACCATACAAGATTCAACATCTGAACCCTGACCATACAGGTGAAGCATCTGAACGATCTCCAAGGCTGTCTTTACTGCACGATCAGAATGTCCTTCCTCAGAATATCCTCAGGGCAGCTCTCTCTCTCCTTGGCCTTCTTGGTATTGCAGTGTTCTCTCCCTTCAATTGCTTCTTTGAATTTCATCTTCTACTGGTGTTGGACCTTAAGCCTTTGTTGTTCTAATTGATGTCACATCTATAGTTTGACTTCTCAAACTTTATCTAAAGAATTGCTTCTTTAGCCATAGTCAAGTACCAAATGTCATGGTGTCTAACGGCAATTTCAAGTCCACTACAAAATTAACTTGGCAAAACCATCTCTATCTTCTCCTCGAAATAATCATCATCTTACATTGGTCTCTAAAAGGCACCGTTCTTCTTGGCATATGAGATCAAAACCTTTGTCCTTTCTGAATTATTCCTTGCGTGCCTTGTTCATTTTAGTGATCCTTCAGGTTTGTGTTCTGAATGTCAGTCCTGCCTTTGCTTCCATTGTATCCACAGCCAATGTATTGTTTGAGATTTCCAACATCTCACTAGATTACAATAGCTTCCTTGTTGATCTTGAGCAATTTAATCTCTTCATCCCTCCAATTACCTTGTCTTTCACTGACAGCCTCATGTCACTGTGAGTATATTTTCAAAGTATTGTTTTTTACCTCAAAGTATTTAAAGGCCTCCCATTTCTTTCTGCTTCCTGTCTAAAGTCCCCTTGACTTTGTTAATACACGATACTAACCCCAACTCTTCATTCTGACATTTCTCATATTTTTTAAACCATGACCCTGAAGAAAAAAATTCATACTGCAATTCACATGTACATGCACAGCCTTGTACATTCACATAATTGAAACAAGTTTCCTCAAACAATATTTACACATACTACATGCAGATAACTCTCATTTTATACTCTATATCATATCGTATTTTCTTTTTTATATGAAGTTCATGGACTCCTAGATTTGCTTTCTTTAAAGTAGCCTGACTTGCCTGATTTTTTTTACCTCCTTATACCATGTTAATTGTTAGGTACCATCTAGTTATGTCCGATTTATAGCAACTCTCAAAGGGTGTTAAATGGCCGATTGCTTCAGGATCGTTTCAGGAATGGGTTGAATCTTCCATTATAATGGGTTCCAATCTTCCATTATATATAGAAGAGTTATTCCCACCATAAATGTATGCACTGTGCACACACACACACACACACACACACACACACACAGTTTCCAAATTTGTTTGTTTTTCAAGTATCTCATAATCATGTGAATTTCTTTGTTAACTCTTAAAAATCCACAATTTCTCTGGAGAACATTTTTAAATTGTCCTACAAAAGATGCTCATAAACTTCTGCTGTGTTTGTAATTGTTTTATGATTTTATCATAAATTGTTTTTATGATTTTATGAGTTTATCTCTTCTGACTAGAGTATAAACTCAGTAAAAATAAGACTAGGTTCTCTATAGCACTTTAAGTAATCAAAGCAAAAGTACCAGTTCCTTTTTTAATTGATAGAACAATAAGATAACTCATTTTTTCAAGCTGCTAGATTTATGTGATGATATAAAAATACTTTATCTTCTGAGGCCTAGATACAAGCTATAAACCTTAGCTCTGATATTTACAAGTCATGTGATCTTGGGCAAAATCATTCATCCTCACTGTACAATAGGAACTCTAGAATCCAACTGAGAAAATTGTCAAAAGAATGGAATAAAATATTTTGTGAAAACCCCTGGCATGTAGTTGACACCTGATGAATGTTCTTGTTAAATATGATGTCTTGGCACATAATCTTTTATTTTTTATTTATTATTATTTTTCTTTTACGGTACTGGGGTTGAACCCAGGGCCTCCCATCTGCATGCTTTGCAAGTGCTGGACCACTGAGCTGTGCCCCCCAATCCATTTTTTTTTTACTTTTTGAGACAGGGTCTTGCTAAGTTACACAGACTGCCCCTGGTCTCAAACTTGCGATCCTCCTGCCTCCGCCTCCCGAGCTGCTGGGCTTTTACGCCCCCCCGGCCCGGCACACAATCTTTTTATAACCTTGTTTACTTTTTACTTGTTTGTAGTATTCTTAAATACCTTTCTCTAATTCTCCTTAGTATACTTTTTCTGATTAAGATGTTATCTTAATAGACATATTTTAAAAGTATATAGTAGAGACAAAATCTAAGGAAGAATAACAATATGGCAACAGATTCCATCAAGTCTTGGAAGCTAAGCAGGGTTGGGCCTTGTTAGCACTTGGATGGGAGACCGCCTAGGAACACTGGGTGAGGAGGACCTGGCAGCCCACTCCCAAAACAATAAGCCACTGAAAACCCTGTGAATAGCAATGAAGCACTGACAATAGTGCCAAGCATGCCACGATGTCAGGGAGTGTTTTGTCTATTATACACATAAGGTCGCTATGAATGGACACTCACTTGACCTTACCTAACAACAACAACATGCATTCCTTCCGTTTCCTGTTTCCCCTTGTAATGTTCAACACATGACTAATGTTGTAGAGAGTAAAAAGATATAAAACCAACATTTATAGTTTGTTTTATAGAAGTTATTCATCATAAGATTTGCTGCCACCAACTCTGAAAGCTCAGTATACCAAATAAAATTGATTTTAAAAATATTTTATTTCAAAGTAAAAAAAGGTTTCCAAAATTAAAGAGTATATATACTTGCTAGTAACTCCTCATTTTCTAGGGGTGGGAATATGGCCTTCAGCATAACTAGTTGACCAAGTATAATGTGCTATTCTCTTTTTGTAATTTGTCAGGAGGTTTTGTATTTTAAGATAAACTGGGACACTAAGTTTTAGAGGCACATATTGCATCAGATTTTAGAACTAAATTTAAATTCATTTTCAACGTTCTGCACGGTGATATATGCAGATTAAAAAGAAAATGACACACATAAATTCATGTCTGTTCAGTGTTTTAAATTTCTAAAATATTTTTTCACTCACTAGCTCTCCCAAGAGAGGTACTTAGTGGCATACATTTTATAGCATCATTTAAATGGCATTAGGTAATAGAGACTGATAACACAAATAGAGACTAAAGGTGGGTAAGAAAAGCCAACATATTTACAAAAGTTACTTTCCTGTTGATATTGGTGTACTCTACCCTCAAACAAATGCAACATAAAACATTTCTCTTTCCTATTTGGCTTGGGCTTTATTATGTGTGTTATGAATCCTGTGTTGTGATAACATATTTCTGACATACTTTCTGCTGACACCTACTCCATATCTTGATTTACTTACTTTTTTCTCTGTTTCTTTGGTATGTCCCTAGTGTAATAAATTTATTTTATATGTTAAAATCACAACCTCTGGTAGTTTCAGTACATTTAGTTATGATATGAATATTATACCATAGATGCACATGTTATTAGATTATAATGTGTATGATATTAACAATAAGTGATAATGTATGACATGAGAGAGTTCTGAAATAAATCTATATCAATCAAAAATTATAACAACTTTCATAGAGCAAGTAAATTAATTGTTAGGGGCCATGGAGTCATATCTGACTCATAGTGACCCTATGTACAACAAAACAAAACACTACCCATCACTGTGCCATGCACATAATCTTTTTTATGTTTGAGCTCGGTATTTCAGCCACTTTGTTTCTTCTCATTTTGAGTCATGCCACATCAGAAAACAGAGGTCCTAGGGGCTTTACTCTGTTCCTGTCATTAAGATCTACTCTATTTTGAGGAGACCACTCTTCCAATGTCTTTTGAATTCTTACCAACCTCAGGGGCTCATTTTTCAGCACTATATTTGACACTGCTTCTCTGCTATTCACAGGGTTCACAATGACTAATTGTTGTGGGAGGGAACTGTTGAGTCCTTCTCCATGGTTTTTCTTAGTCTGAAAGGTCAGCTGAAACCTGTCCACCATCGTGGCCCTTCTGTCTGAAATACTAGTGGCATAGCTTTCAACATCACAGCAATACGCAAGCCCCAATAGCATGACAAGGTAACAAACACACAGGGAAGTAAATTAATTATTATTCTAATATTAGATTACTTGTGACCATCTTATTAATATGGAAAATTTGAAAATGATCTTTGCTTACACAATTACTACCTTCAGAATGGCTAGAAATATTCTTGTTGTTGTTAGGTGCCGTTGAATCAGTATCCGTCTCATAGCAACCCTCATAGTGTTTTCAATGGCTATTTTGGGATTGCCTTGGGAGTGGATTGCCAGGCCCTTCTCCCATTTTTTCGGTGCGGGAAATTGAACTTGGGACCTCAGAGACTGCAGCATGGCACTCTACCAACTGAGCTAAATCCCAGCCCCAGAAATATTCTAGGGAGATTAAAATGTTAGACTTGTACCATCCTTACTCTAAAAAAGGATACTTTTAAAGGCATTCATTTTTATAAGATTTAGTGGACTTATTATGCAACCTAAATTTTTTCTAGTAAAATTTATTTCTAATAGAAAAGTCTTTCATTTGTTTAGTTCTAAAATGAGCAATGATAGTCATTACAAGAGTCATAAGTAGGGGACTAAGCTTTACCCTCAGCAAGGTTAAGTTACCTATCAATAAAGCTTTGACCTTCCTATTCTAGGATTAGGAAGAGAAGAAGTTTTAAAATGCCATTCCAATATTTTTTAATATTGAAAGTTAAAGCAATAACATTCCAAAAAAACTCCTAATTCTTAATGTATTCATATCATAATGAACAAGAAGCCAAAGAATATTAAAAGACTTATGATATAAATTTTAGTTTCTTATTCACATTGCCTTAAGAAAAGGATGAAGACAATTATGAGATAACTTTTTCTTTAAATTTCTGTTTTCTATAATATAGGGCTTAGTAATGATTCCATTTTATATCATTACATGTGCAATGACCATAATCATCTTAAGTTTAAACAACTCTGAGTTGATGGATCTCAAAAAGCACACCAGGTAAATCTTGGCTCAGATTTCTTTCTACAGAATTCATTGGTTAATGGGTTAGAAAGTTGATCAGAAGATATTAGCTAATTGCTAATGTGTGCAAAGCAGCCCTCACTCTCCCAGTGCTGAGCTTTGCCAAGTACACACTAGACTATCCCAGTTAGTAGTAATGTGATGACTTATCTCAAAGAAAATTAAACAACCAGCTACATTTATTTCACCATTTAGAACCCCTTTCCCTGTTGTATTTTATTGTAGAGTGACTTGTCCTTAATAGTGGAAAATAATTCCAAATTACTATATGAAACAATATATAATGAACATTCTGTTGTTATATTTTATGTATGCATGTGCCTATTTATGAGTATATATGCAACTCACTCCTGAAACAAATCAGCCATTGAAAACCCTATGATAGGAGAGAAGCACTGACATAGTGCCAAGCATGGCATAATGTTGGGAAGTATTTCATTCTCTTGGACATAGAGTTACTATGAGTTGGACCCAACTTGACAGCACCTAACAACAACATGTATGTGTACATAAATAGACACAAGCAAGTGTGTGTATGTGTGTGTGTGTGAGAGTGTGCCTATGTATGCCAATTTCAAACAGAGAGTGAGCTGGAGAAATGGAATATCAAGATAGTGAGTTACATTTTCAAAATCTGTTAAACTTTATACTCCATTGTTAGAATTTTTTCATTCACCTGGTATTTACTCCTCTATTTAAAGTTTCTAAAATTAAAACCACCTGCACCCGTAGCCCTGTGGCATCCAATCCGGTCAGATCTCAGAAGCTAAGCAGAGTCAGGCCTGGTTAGTACTTGGATGGGAGACTGAGTGGGAACACCAGGTGCTGTAGGCTTGGGAGGCAGACGCGGCAACCCACTCCCAAAAATCAATCTGCCATTGAAAACCCTATGAACAGCAGAGAAGCACTGACAATAGTGTTTTCCCTGTTGCAAGTAGGGTCATGATGAGTTGGATATGGACTCAACAGCACCTAACAACATCAACGAAGTTAAAACTTAATAAATTGTTTACAAATTAATAAAAACATGAGTAAGAATGAATGCATAAAAATGAGTATGAAGTAAAAAATAAGATTCTTATGTCCCTGGGAAGCCCAGTTCTATTCCTCCAAGATGAATTTCTTTAACTCCTAGTGACTTTCCTCCTTAGTAAAAAACTCTGTGAATGTCACCATTTGACAAGAGGCCTGCAATTTCTGGCATATACTAAACCATCACTGAATATTTGCTGAGGAAAGTAAGGAACAGATAAATTAATGAAAATGATCTTAATGGTACATGGTTTTACATTCCATGATACAGAAACTATTGAGAAAACACTTTTCCACATCACGTCTTTTTGTTTTGTTTTGTTTTTAGCTTGCAAAGGTATTTTAATCTTTAAGTTTTGTAAGTACAAATCAACCATAAACTTTTCAGAATTTTTATTTCTTATTAAAATTAAACCTTAGATGTAAATAGTTTAGAGGTATGTTCTGTTTTGGGTTTTTCCCTATTTTTCTTTTCTTTTTCTTTTTTCTTTTTGTATGAAAGCTTCTGGCATTCATCAGTTACCTTTCATTTCTATTACTATAGTTTCTTATTTTTCCTTTCTATTTCGTTACTGTTGTATTTTGGGCTGAGGTTTAGCTCAGTTGGTAGAGTGCTGCTCTACACTCTGAAGACCTGGGTTTGATCCCCAGCACAGCAAAAATGGGAGAAGGATGTGGCAATCCACTCCCAAGGAAATCCCAAAACAACAGCCATCAAAAGTCCTGAGGGTCACGATGAGTTTGAGCTGACTCTCTGGCACATAACAACAACTATTGTATTTATATTACTGTATTATTTTCACACTATATTTTTGATTTCTTTTATTTATTGTTTATTGTTGTTAGGTGCCATTCAGTAGGTTCCCGCTCACTGTAATCTATGTACGACATACAAAGCACTACTGGACACTGTACCATGCCTGAAACTATGGTTAGTACTTCTCTCCTATTCATAGGATTTTCAGTGGCTTTATTGTTTCAAGAATGGGCTGCTGTGTTCTTCTTCTAACCCCACAGCACCCAGTATTCCCAGGTGGTCTCCAATCCAAGTACTAACCAGGCTTAATTCTGTTTAGCTTCTGAGATTTGATGAGACTAGATGCCAGATTGGTACAGCTGTAGACATTCTACTTTCTTCTTTTTTTATGTTCTTACAAAATCATTAAACACACAGATTATATATAATGGTCAACAGCCAGTTTAGGTTATACTTTTAACTTAAAAGTTAAATTGGGCATGGCAGTGCACACCTGTAATCCCAGTGACTCAAGAGGCTGAGGCAGAATCGAGTTTGAGGCAAGAGTCAGCCTGTGCACTTAGTGAGACCCCCAACTCAAAGTAAAAGAAAAAAAAATGGACTTGAGTTTCAGAACAGTGGTAGAGAACTTGCATAGTATGTGTGAGGCCAGAGTTCAACTCCCAAGTACCATGAACACATTCACACAAACCAGGCATGCCCATAATCCCAGCGACTGGGGATAGGCTGGTGGGGGGAGGCAGGAAGATCATAAGTTCAAGGTCAGAGGCAGCCTGCATCAGTGAGAAGCCGACTCAAGATAAAAGAGTGAAAAGTGGGCTAGGTGTTCAGCTCAGTGGTAGAACACTTGCAAACCAGATGTAAGGCCTTGGGTTCAAATCCTTAAAATTGGAAAAAAAAAAGTTAATCTAGTTACTAATTATTTTTATTCTCTATTTTGAACTGAATTTTAAAAATATTCCTTATTCTCACTTCATTTTTATCAAAACTACAAATTTCATTTAAACTTCTAGTATTGCCAGTGATGTGACTTTCTCATGGAATATCAAGTTATTCTTGCTTTATTTGGACAGCTTTTATTGCCTCTGACTACTAGTATTTCTTCCTTCTTTTAAGAGCCTGCCCTAAATCACAATGCAGATTTGAACACTGAATGAATCACAGAATTTGAAGGCTGAAAGGCCAAATCTTTTCTTTTTTCACTAATGGTAACGGCTGCCATTAGTAATTGACTGCTCTGTACCCTGAATTACTGAGATAAGGAAATCTATGAACTACAATAATAATTTGCATCAGTTGCAATTCAAAGACATTTACTGTTTTCTGGTATCATAGAATAGAACACACAGCAAGAACTCAGTAAGCAGGGTTTTATAAGTGGCGTTTTGCTATCTTCATTCCAAAATCCACCTATTCAGGATGATATATGGACAGAGATGGTGTGGTTCTGAAAATTGAGTCAGCTAAACTTACACTTAGTTTAGAATGAAACTATGGTATTAGAAATTTCCTGCTTGTGAATTTAGGTATTCATTTTTTGTTATCCAACTCTACATTCTCACATTCATAGCCAGTATAATTCTAACTTTATTAATTATATCAGAAATACTATCTTGTTTCAATAATGACAATAAATGATTTTGATTTTAAAAGATGTTTGAAGGAAAATTCCTTGCTAATGTTTGAGATAATTGGAGGCATGCCATAATGGCCAGAGCTAGTATATTGAGTGTGTCATTACTCACAGGTCCCTTGAAAAAAGAGTGTCCACGAAAGCGAAGAGAGCACTTGCTGTCTGAAGTGCAACTTCCCCTGAGCTAAAGGTTTCAGTAATTCTCCTATTCCAGTGTTACTCAAAGTATTATACTATGAATTATATGCCAAAGTAAAACATATTCTCTTCATGCTCAGATTCCACAGGTGGCTCCCTTATTAAAATAAAATATGCCAATAGTTCTTTTTACCAGATAATTGGCCTATGAATAATTGTCTTTAGAAACTGAAATTCTCGATAGTTTCACAGTACTGGAGTTTTTTAGTAGAGGGGTCTTTGGTTTCTTCATAGGTAAAACACTAGGGAGGTGACCTCGGGAAAATTATATGTTCTAAATTTCTCCATCTGTAAAATAGGGATGATAACCATCTGTGATTGGAGAGTTAAGTCAAAAAAATATCAGAGCAATAGATCAATAAAAATGCCTATAACTTTATTGTAAACACTATTAGTTTGCCAATGGATACTAATCCAGAATTAATTTTAAATTCCGACTATATCCTTCATCTTACAGTTAAGATAGCATTTAATTCTCAAAACATAAATCTTTGGGAATCTAAGAATAATAAATACTACATAATAATTTTTCTGGGATCATTGAGTAATCTACCCTTTGCTGTGATTTGTTATTTAAACAAGTCATTTTCACTGAGGATGGTACTTTCCTCTTCTGTCTAACTGATGTTACTGAGTTCTCTTCTTTAAGCTGCTCAGTTCCTCCTCTGCTATTTCAGTGAAACTTGAGTAATTTTGGAGGCTCAAGAATTTCCTTGATATAATCATCTGCATCTAAACCTTCCTAAGCCCCCTACTAAAGGAAATGGATTCATGTTTTGGTAAAAGATAAAGAATTGTTTTTCTTCCTGGTAGCCACTTACCCACATGAAGCTATGAGGCACTTGAAAAGAATATCATAGTAGTATTATTAAGAAGCTACATTTTTTGTATTTTAAATTAAAATTAAAAATTGAAGCACTATAATTTTTTTGTGTGTGTGTATGTGTGTGTGTGTGTGTTTCTAGGGGGCTGAACCAAGGGCCTTGTGCACGCTTTGCAAGCAGCAAGAACTCTTCCACTTAGCTGCATTCCTATCCTTTTTTAATTTTTTTAAATTGAGACAGGGTTTCACTAGTTATACTGTCTGCCTCTGGCCTCGAACTTCTGATCGTCCTACTTCTACCTCCCAAGTCACTGAGATTCCAGGTGTGCACTACCTTACCCAGCTAAAATTTTATGTTAAAGAAAATTTCTTGTTTTTGTTAGGTATTTTAGTTTAAACTGCTAAAACTTTAGCATCTGAATTGAGATATACTTTGATATGTACCATAAACATTGAATTTCAAAGATTTAGTGTAAGAATGTAAAATATCTCAATAATATTTATTGCTATGTTTTAATGATTACTTTGCATATATTGGGTTAAATAAGACTTGTTGAAGTTCACTTATGTTTCCTTTTACTTATGTTTCCTTTTACTTTTTAATAGTTTCTACCAGGAAATAAAAGTACATTTGTAGAACACATTGCATTTTTGTTGGGTAACACTGGTATAGGCAAATGGCTGATATAAAATTCCTCAGCTCTAAGTTAAAATACCCCACTAAAAATTAGACACGGGTCTCAGATAAATCAAGTGAGGTTTAAAACATTACCTGGGGGAGAAAAAGTAGCTTTTAGCAGAAAGGAGTAAAAGTTGTCTGCTTTTGGCGATTCCAATAAAAAAGATACTATGAAGTTTAGACTTATCAAAATCGTATATAAAAACTGTTATTCTGGTAGAGTGTTACCAACAGCTGGACCAAATTCATAATAGCTGAGGTTTCCCCAGTCCTCTTGAGTACTTGGAAACTTTGATAAAATGGTCTCCTTTATTCTTTTGGATAGAGACTAGAAAGCTATTAAAAGAGGAGTGTAGTTCTCAAAGTACTTCCAGAACCAACAGCATCAGCATCATCTGCCAAATCTAATACAAATGCAAATTTTCCATCTGCACATCAGGTTTCCTGAACCAAAAAATTCTGGGAGTGAAGTTGAGAAAGCTGTGGTTTAAGTCCCTCAGGTGATTCTCACGCACGATGAAGTTTGCAAACCATGGTACTGAAATAAAAAATATTCTTGCCAACTGAAGAGCAAAACTCATTTAGATAAATAGACTGAGACTTCTTTAAGTCAATAAATGGCTGGTGAATAACCATTGAGGCTTAATAAACTAAGGAGGCTACATGGCTTCCTCTTCCAACAACTTACATGAAATCATTAGTATTCAGGAAGAATTCTACATAGGTATTTTTCTTGTTTAGAGTTTGATTGTTATTAATTGAATTCATAATGGAGTTTATTGCCTATCATTCTTAAACAACTTTTATTTTATTGTGATACAGGAAAGTTTTATCTACCATAATGTTTTCTGTTTTCATAATGTGCACAGACAGATTGCTTAATGGGATAATATGTTAGCTTAAAGGCATCCCACTATGCTTCATCCGTTTGTGATGAAAAATGATTGTGCTGCCTTTTGAGAATGTCACAATGATTATGTAACATTTTATAGTGCTGAATTATTTTGGCTATGACATTTTTGGTAAGGAAAAAATTGTGTTTTAAGAAATTACTTGAAAATTCTGCTAAGTTCTACTAAGTTTTTTATTCCAGATTGTGCTTGTGCAAATTAAAAATAAAAAGACAATTATACTGCTGAGAATTGCTATTCCTGCTGTTAACTTCAGTACCCTAAACATTAAAGTTAACAACAAACATTAAAGTTAAGTGTAAGGGCAAGAAGAGACTTTTTATATTTAAAAAGGAAAGCTTATCTTTTTCATATTTTAAACTCCCATTAATACATTTCTCATTATTCATTTATTTTTATAATGTTTTTATTCCACTCTATAAAATATTGCATATTTGTTCTCTAACCATTTCTACCCTATCCAGGTTAGTTCCAAATACATGAAAATGAATTTTTCCTTCTTTTAAAAAGGAATAACCATTGTCTCTATCCTTCCATAGATATAAATGTGGACTTAAAGGAAATAAAACATGAATTTTATTTTAAAATCTGAAATAAACAGTAAGCATTTGAGTACATTTTCCCTGTCTTACAAAGAAAGAAAAGTAGCAAGAGATTTCTGGTGTTTTCACCTTGAAATCTGCTTTTCCAAACATGACCAACAGACTACAACAAAAAAATATAAAATAAATAGGAAAAGTATAGAGAACTGTAGAATTACTTTTACTACTCAAAAGGTAGAAGACCTTTTCAGGAGCTTTAAACATTGTGAAGGTATCAAAAATCGAGCATTTTATCATTCATCATTTATCATCCATGTAAACATTGATGATTATTGTGTTTTAAAATCTAAAGCACAAGGAATTGTAAACGCCATTAAAATTTTTCTTCTTTAATGTTAAGAAGTGATATTCTTGTTCATGTGCCTGTCTCATATCTTCTTAAAATTTAGTAATTTGCTTAGTAGTTTGACCCAGTAATACATTATTTCATTATGAGTAGGTGATAGAGAAATAATATTCTTTATGAGGATGGATAACTGCTTCAAAGGACACTTAATAAAAATTTGAATTAGGACTTGAGATATATTAGAATTAAACTGTCTTTATGTGAGATTTTAAGTTGAAGGTGATGGGTAATTTACATTAATAATAGTATGCATAATAAAAGTTTTATAATACTAATATTATACATTATAATTTTAGTAAAATTATCTGGCAGAAAGCCCTATGCACACCAATTACTTTCATTTTTACACCTGGTTATTTTTCTAAACTGATGTTAAATTCCCTTATCATCAGCCTTTCTTCTTTCTGGAAGGCTCAGTGGGTGTTCCCAAGGTTTGCCAGTAGGGTGACCTTGATTTTGGGGTGACAGGATAATAAGATACATACACACACACACACACACACACACACACACACACACACATATACATGTATGTGTGTGTGCATGTGTGTGTATATATATACACACATACATATACGTATACATCATATATATACATATATGTTATAAAAGTCAAAGTATATATGTTTATATTTTCTTGTATTTAAAGGCTTTGAATTGTACTGATTGTGAGTAGCTATTCACTGTGAGCGTGGGTGTCTGTGCATGTATGGAACAAAATATTTTATGCTTATAATGCAAAGCCACCTCCCATATGTAGATAAGCTCTGATAGTGCAAAATTCCAGACAGACAAATGTATAAATGATGAAGGCTGAAACATTATAATACTTTGAGAGGAAAACCATGCATGGAAATTGACCTGCCAAAAATGAAAATGTCCCCTTAGATGGCAGGAGTTTTTTCTATTTCACCCAAGCTTTGCTATGATTCTAGAATTGGTTGAAATTTGGCCCTTAGAATCCTTTTACTTCTAAAATTTTCTAGAAAAATGGGGCTTGATCATTCAGATACTCTTAAATCTTATTTTAGATGAATTCTAACATTATGAATATAACTTTTTGAGCAGAACAATTTGATAGAATAGGAAGGATTACTATTTGCAATGACACACAAACCAGTTGTCTCAACATTTAAGATATGAGCCATAATGATTGGTAATATAACGCTAAACTCTTCTTTTTTCTTTTTCTTTTTTTGCAGTACTGGGGGATGCAGTACTGCACCCAAGACCTCATGCAGTATAGGCCACCACTGCCACTGAGCTGCATGCCCAGTAGTGCTTTTTTATTTTTTGAGAGAGTTTCTTGCTAAGTTGAGCAGGCTGCCAGTAGCCTCAAACTAACAATCCTCCTGCCTCACCTTCTCAAGTTACTGGAATTACAGGTGTGCACCACAGAGCCTAGGTTAACTTTATCTTTTAAAAATATTAATTCATTGGTTGTTACCTGTGCTTTATGCTACTTCTCAAGGCATATATAACTGCTTAAGCAAAGATGTATGCAATTTCAAAAGTAAAATTATTCTCTAAAAATTAAATCAAGAAATATAAATTAAATTACAAATTTAAGAAATAAAAATAAACAACATATAGACCATTCAGACCCCACAACTGCTATATTTGAGCATTGAATTTGGCACTGAATTTCTTGACAGCTTAAGGAAAATGTAGAAAGTGCCAGTTTTAAAAAAGGAGAAAACATCTGTTTCTCAGGGGAAGGAAAGCTTTCTTTAGCACTTCAAGATAAAAGATATTTTCAAATAAAGTTTTGCACAGAGGGTCTTTGGTGATAGACATACAACTAACTTTACTCTAATACCATTCTTGACAGCAAACCTGAGGAGTAAGCTCATGTTTTATAGAAATGGTCCATCAATGAGAACCAACAAAACATTTAAAATATCAACTCAGTGCTATATTTCAAGAATAAAACTGAGAATTCCTAGCAAGAATATCTTTCCAAATATCTTTTGCTTTTCTCGCTTTTTTTGGTTTTATTTTTGCTGAATTAAAGGCAGTTGACTATTCTCTTTTTTGGCCAAAGTCCAGGTACAGGAAAAAAAGTCCAGATACAGGAATCCTCCATTGTTGTTTGGGGACCAAATTTTATCCTTCCTTCCTTTTTTTTCTTTCTCTCCTCCCCCACTTTCTTTCTTTTTTCTTTTCCTTTCTTTCTTAATGTAAGAGAAGTAAATCAAGGATATATCAATATTACTTCTAAATGCCCAAAGTTTGTCCATTTGTCCACCATTGTCCCTCCATAGTAGCAGATCTAAGATGTGTGGTGTGTTAGATAAAATAACATTTTTGATCTCTCACAGCAGCTTCATAATTTCCTGCTCTATGTCTGTCTCCCTTATTGAACTGAGAGCTCCTTCTGGGCAGGTGTTCCTTTCATTCATAATGCATATTAGACACTTGATGAGGAAAAAAAAATAGTGTGATAATTGTCTGTTAGAGAGTTTCCCTCAGCTCATTTTACGGGACATTTGTCTATATCTGGATCTTTAAAATCATATAGTTTTAAGGCAATATCAAAGAAATTGAAAGATGGATTTATTCATCTTAAAATATTGCTTAATATTTTAAGGAGTAACAGAATCAAACACTAACATAGAGGTCAATATTTATTGCTATTTTGATTTGAGACAAAATTTCATCCATAATGAATTTAATCTAATCCTTTATAATGTATACAATCCAACAACAAAATTTCTCAAAAATGAATCCTAGACATTTGGTCAATATTTTA
>VMDO01029811.1:0-22145 GCA_007922755.1 Pedetes capensis | reverse complement strand
CCCCGGCACGGCAAGTACATGGCCTGCTGCCTGCTGTACCGTGGAGATGTGGTGCCCAAGGATGTCAATGCTGCCATCGCTGCCATCAAGACCAAGCGCAGCATCCAGTTTGTGGACTGGTGCCCGACGGGCTTCAAGGTTGGTATCAACTACCAACCGCCCACTGTGGTGCCCGGGGGTGACCTGGCCAAGGTGCAGCATGCAGTGTGCATGCTGAGCAACACGACCGCCATTGCTGAGGCCTGGGCCCGCCTGGACCACAAGTTTGACCTGATGTATGCCAAGAGGGCTTTTGTACACTGGTATGTGGGTGAGGGCATGGAGGAGGGTGAGTTCTCCGAGGCCCGGGAGGATATGGCTGCCTTGGAGAACTACGAGGATATGGGCATGGATAGTGTGGAGGACAAGTGAGAAGAGGAGGGGAGGAATTCGAGGAAATCCTATGTATTTGTCCTAAATAAAGTGCTGGGGCCTTACTGTCTCACAGGCACCTTTTTTCTTGGGAAACTCCATAGGAGAAGACTTCTCCTGTGAGAGAAAGGAAGGCTGGTGTCTTAACCTGAGCTCCCCAGAAGGCAGATCTGATTTTAGATTTCATTTGAGTGCAGTTCCAGGAAGCAGAATGGGGCCAAGGGCAGTAGGATGGGGAAGGAGGGCAAATTTGCTTTAGAGAAGATGCAGCAGAATAAATGGCATCTCTAGGCCATCCTTGGGCAAATGGACGGGGTATGAGGTTACATTCTGTGTGTCCATTAGTCTGTGGGTTAAACCTTTGCCCCACCAAGCACCCGTGTACTTCTGGGCTGCACACAGAGGCAACAGGAAACCCAAGGGGAGGAGGAGACACTGTGAAGATGCACACATTCAACAGGAGCTGAGGGGGCCGAGGACCTGAAGTGAGGATGTAGTAGAGCAGTGGATGTGGCTGGTGCTGGCCAGCCCAGGCTGCAGTCTGGAGGCTGGGTCCAGGAAGCCTACAAGTTGGCAGCAAGGGGGAACAGCTGGGGGAAGAACTTACCTTTCCATAGTCTCCATCAACACTCACTGCTTTTTCATGGAGACAACTGATCTTTTCTCCATCCTATGCCATGTGTGTCGCAAGCACAGTTCAGCCCCCACTTCCAGCCTGACGGTGGTCCTTAAATCCTTTCACATGGGCCTCCTGGAGCCCCTGCTGGACTGCAAGGCTGGTTTAACCTCTGAGGTGTTGGAATTGGGACCATCCCCGCTCCACCCTAGCCCACGAGAGATTTAGTTCTCCCTGTTGCCCTTAGCTCTCTCCTTTCTGCTGTCTCCTTTTCCTGGCCTTCATGCGCCGTTTCATAAAATGGGAGGCTCAGAGGACAACCCCAAAGGAAGCAGCAGCAGGAAGCTGCCATTGCCCCTTAGGCCAGAGGAACCAAGGGATGTGATGTGATACTAGAGCCTGGGAGCTGGGACCACCAGCTGGGAGCTGGAACTGCAGCAGGGTAACCCAGAGGGAGGAGGAGGGACCATGGAGGGAAGGACATATGGCAGGATTCAGAGCCAAGTAAGAGACACAACTGCCACCTGAGAAGCCATATGATTTAGGGACAGGACCAGAAATACTCTGGCTGCCCCCTTCCTTCCACCCTCAGTCTCCAGCCAGTGATTCCCAATGGCTGAACCTAGACAGAAGCTGGTTGGCACGGGGCACCCCTAAGGGGCAGATCTCAGAGATAGGCAGCAAATCATTGACTCCCACCCACATTAGGTCCAGCACTAGGAGGCCATTCAGGGTCAGAAACAGAGGGACTCCTTCCCCTCCTCATTTGGCCCCTGTCACTGTTGTCTCAACAAGCACTTTGCAATAAGTAGAGAATAGAGTTGGGGGTTGGAGAAGAAAATGGGCACGCCCCATGCACATTCTCCCTCTCTGGGGATTATTTACTCTGAGACAGTGAGTATTCTCAATTCCTCTTTCAGGTTTTAAGCTTAACGGGCTCTTCAGAAGGCAGGCCTACGGTTGTGTGTGTGTATGTATGTGTGGCGGGTGGGATGGGAGTAATTGAATTTAGAGGGTGTGTTTACTTAAGAAAAAGAAAGAGAGGCAAAAGAAAAAAAAAGAGGGTGTGTTTACTTAAGAAAAAGAAAAAGTAGCCAGTAGCAGTGACCGCACACCTGTCATCCCAACAACTCAGCAGGTGGAGGCAAGAGGACTGCAAGTTGGAGGCAGGAGGCAGCCTGCATAACTTGGTGAGACCCTGACTCAAAATAAACAATAAAAAATGAGCTAGGGGTGCAGCTCAGTGGTCGAGCGCTTGCAAGGTATGTGCAAGGCCTTGGGTTAGGCAAGTACTGCAGGAAAAAAGTAGTTTATTCTGAGCCAAACCTAGTGACCATGGGCCAAGTTACCTTGAATGACATGTTCCCCAGAGAGGGTATTTAGAAACTCATTTTGGATTAATAGCTCAGCTCGATCCCCAGTCCATTTTTCCCCCTGTAAAAGAGCCAGTTTTTAAGTCTCCATCTTTCTAACTTGCGTCTTTTTTTTTTTTCAATACTAGGGTTGAACCTAGGGCTTTGCACACACTAAGAAAGTGTGCCACCAAAGAGCTGTACCCCAATCCTCCCCCCTTTAAAGTTTTTTTTTTTTTCCCAACAGGATCTTGCTAAGTTGTGCAGACTGCCTCTGGTCTCCTATCTCAGCCTACTGAGTCTCTGGAATTATGACTCTGTGTCTCCCTCACTTGGTTTCAAATTTGAGGAGAGAAGAGGGTTACTTTGGCGCCCTTTAAGCCTCAAGAAATTGCTATCATTTATTGAGCACCTCCTATGTGCAAAGCTGTGTGCCCGTGTTATCTCATTTAATCCTGAGGCCTTGTTCCTTATTGCTCTGTTCTCAGCACTCTGAATGCCACCTGCTTATCAGACACTCAATACTTGTTAAGAGAATTTGTTACATGAACGTCTATTTTATACATGTGGTGACTGGGGCTCAAAGAAGTGATGTGTCTGGGCCAAGTCACCAGCTAGTGAATGGGGAAGCTGGCATTCAAACCCAGGTCAGCTTGAGCTGAAGCTTATGCCACTGCCCGTCTTTGCTCAGATGGCCTCACTTCCTGCCCACAGTGGTGCCAGGCACCCTTCCCAGCTTTCCAGACAGTACAGGTACCCAATGCCTAGACAGTGACTCAGCCACCTGAGGGCAGAGGGGAGGGGTGATGCTTGACACTTCCCTGCCCAGGCTCTGGGGTGGGTGGCAGCAAGGCAGGGAGGGTGTGGGGCTGGGTCCCAGTCACTGGACCTGAACTGGGGCACAGGCTTCTTTGGGGACAGGGCTTGGGGCAGTCACTGTCCCGCTCCCAGGGGCTCACTCTACCACCTATGAGATATCAGGGTCCTTTGGAAGGGTCCCCTGACATCTCATAGATGTAGGTGGTGGAGTGAGCGCCTGGGAGTGGCCAGGAGGGAAGGCTGAGAGAGTGGTGGGAATGTTACCTGCCAGGATGGCTGGGCATCCAGAGAGGCAGCCAGTGTCCCCTCCTGTCTGCTGTACCAGCCAGCCCACTCTGAGTGGCTCTCTGGCTATCTCCTCCCAGACTCCACAAAGCCTCTCAAGTACTACCCCAGCTGGCATGCGCTGGCAGGCCTGGGTTAGATGGGTGTGGATATGGGGAGGTGGTAACCCAGATCTGGGGAAGCTGGGAACACCACTCCACCTGGCTCCTGGGGACTCCCTCAATGCAGGGGAACGCTTTCATCCCGGATGCTTCTAAAGCCAGGCTACAATTACCTGTTGCAGGCAGGCACAAGAGACAGGTCCCCAGCCAACAAATTTATTCCCTCACCTCTGCTGTGTCAGCAATATATGCCTGCCTACAAAGCTGTGCTTCTCACCATGCCCTTCAGGAACTCTCCGTCTGCCACTCCCTCCAACCTCATTTTAATATGGCCAAGCGGTCTGGCTTAGGTCACAGCCAAGCGGAACCCATCCAGCCCCTCAGAGCTCTCCCGCCATTAGATTCTCCTGGCCCTTAACTGTCTGTCTCTATCACTTGTTTGGCACTTGGGATGGGCTGTCTTGTACAGTGGCATGTGGTTTCTTGTTAATGTCTTGGTTCTCCAACTACATTTAAAAACTTTAAAAATGTATTTGAAGACCTATTCTGTACAGATGCTTCAGTATTCAAAAGATACCAAAGAAATTTATGAACAGCAAAAATAAATCTTCGAGTTCCCCTCTTGGCAACCACTACCGTTAAATCTTTGTTAGTGTTCTCTTCTAAGTATACACTTGGTCTTACATCTCATTTTTTCACTTAATCAGCATATAAGGTGGTTTATATTGGCACATATAACAATGCCTAATTCTTTAGGGTGACAATATTCCATCATTTAATATATTATCACTTATCTAATCCATCTGTTATGAACAGATGTTTAGGTTGCTTCTAATTTTGTGCTATTAAAAGAAGGCTGTAACACTATACTTACTTCTTTGCACATCTGTACAACCAGAAATTCTTAGAATTGGGATTAAAAGGTTACACTTTTAATTTTGTTGTATCCATATCACTCTCTTCAGAAATTATACCAAATTATCTGTCATCCCACTACAAATGAATCAGAGTGCCTGTGTTCACAATCTTGCACATATAATGTATTAAACTTTTTGATCAGCTAGGCGCCGTGGCACACTCCCATAACCCCAGCAACTCATGAGGCAGAGGTAGGAGTATCACAAGTTCAAGGCCAGAGGCAGCTTGTGTAACTTAATGAGACCCTGTCTCTAAATAAAAAGTAAGCCCCTCAGTGATGGAGCATTTGCCTAGCATGAGCCCTGGGTTCAACCCTCAGAATTAGAAAAAAGAAAAACTCTTTGATCATTATTAATCATTCAGTAAGGGACATAAAGTATTTCATTGCAACTTTTGTTTATAACTCTCTCCTTATGAATAACATTGAGTATCTTTTCATGGGTTTATAAGCCAGTATTTTCTGTGACCTGTCTATGTCCTTTGCTCATTTAAAACATTTCAGTGGGGTCTGGGGTTGGGGTAGCTCAGTGGTAGGACACTTGCCTAGCATGTGTAAGACTCTGAGTTTGATCCCCAACACTGGAAAATCTTTTCTTATTGTTATATTTCTTTGTGAACAAAGAAAATTAACCCTTTGTCTGTTTGATGTGTTCCACATAATTTCCCTTGGTTGTCATTTGTCTATGTCCTAATTAAATTTTCATGTCCTTGAGCACAAGGATTGGAACTTACATCTCTTGTATTCCATTTATTTATTTATTTATTTATTTACTTACTTACTTATTTATTTTTATGTTTTGAGACAGGGTCTTGCCATGTAGCCCAGGCTAGCCTTTTTCATAATCTTCCTGCCTCAGCCTCCCAAGTGCTGGGTTTACAGAAGCCACCTACCACACCTGGATTGCATTTCTACTAATATTTATTATTATTTGCAGTGCTGCGGGGGGGGGGGGGTTGAACTCAGGGCCTTGTGATACTTTGCAAGTGCTCTACCACTGAGCTTCATCCCCAGCCTCCTCTGTTTTTTAATTAGCTATCGTGAGACAGTCTCGCTAAGTTATATGGGCTGCCTCTGGCCTTGAACTTGGGATCTTCCTGCCTCAGCCTCCTGGGTCCCTGAGATTACAGGTACGTGCTACCAGGCCCATCTGTTCCTATTCTTAATATACTACCACATACATGGTAAGTGCTAGACAAATGTCTGTTGAGATGAGAGAAGTAAGAAGAAAAAGGCAGAGACTTGGAAGATTTTGGAGTGATATACCCTACTCTTTCCTCTTACATCAAATCTAAGTCATAAGTCTTTGGGTAATTCAAGGCTTTTATTGTAAACAGAAGAAGCTAACTCTGGTAAACTAAAAACAAAACTGAACCAACCAAAGAAACAAAAACCCCAAACTAAACCCATCAACTTCTCCAACCTGTCCCCTACCAGATTAGCAACATATGGAGTAGCACACAGAATCGGTCAGTGCAAGGGCCAGTGCACAAGACTCATCAAACAGGTAGGCACGAAAGGAAGCTTGGTAGCCAGTACCACAGTCAAGGTCAGGGCACTGGGCATCCTGTGTAGGAAACCACTATCCCCTCTACCCTCTGCAGTGAACACTTTTCCTCACCACAGATATTTCCTCCTCCAGACACTAGAGGCCGCTGTAGGCCCCATGGCAGCGCCTCCACATAGAAATGAATTTCTCAACCACCTACTTTTCTGTGCCTTGTTCCATATTCAGAGTCCCAGTTGCAGTCCCTGATTGGCAGAGCTTGTCTTTTGCCTGCACCCTTAGTGCTAGGAAGCCAGCAAAAGCATCAGGGCTTTGGGGTACATGGCCTACCTCCCACTAGGGCACACACAACGGAAATTCCCCAAATATAAGTGAGAATTCCCTAAATATAGACAGGAGGTTAGGATGGTGAGCAGCCAGGAAAACTGGAGAAATGCATATTGCTTTCTTCTCTCATGTCCAACTCAAGCCCTTCTCTTTGATAAAGCGTTCCCTGATCACCCAACCTGAAACACTTGTCTAGAGGCACATAACCATTAGTCTTTGGGCCAAATGATGCCAGAGAGTCGAGCTAATAACACTTACTATGTACCAGGGTATGTTTGGCTTTTGAACAACCTTAGACATTACCTATATTTAGGGAGAAAAAACAGTATTACCCAAGTCACATAGCAGTGCCAGGTTGCAAACTCAGGTCTACCTGTTTTCAAAGCCCCGGGTTTTCCAGTGGGCTATATTGATGGACTGCTACCTTACCACATTTGAGCTTGGTGAAGACAGGGATCAGGACACATTCTTTCTTCTTCTTCTTCCCCTTACTTCCTCTTCTTCTTTTTGAACCCAGGGCCTCATGCATGCGAGGTCAGCACTCTACCACTAAGCTATGCCCCCCAGCTCCCACATTCTTCTTTGTACATCCTAGCAGCATCTAGTATGTAGAAGATGCTCAACTAATGCTTGTGGATTGGTCAGATGGTCTACAGCAGGAGCCAATTTTGGACAGTTCTCTCTCCTGAGGGCTGAGACCAGGAATCCTTCTGAGGTGGAATATGCCTATTCAGGATCAGCTGGAGAAGAAAAACCTTGAATCTGTGTATCTTCCTTTTACTACCTCCTTTAACCTCCTTTCTCTCAAATGTGTCAAAACTGTCACCAAGAGGCTTGCATCTGTTTATTACTTAATCATCCAATGGGTATTTTTGAACCCCGACTCCTGTCCCACATACTACTGAAAAAGGGGACACAATTCCTGCCCTATGGAATTTACACTCTAGTGGGGGAGGCGAATGGTAATCAAATAAATGCTAATTTGTGGCTGTGACAAGCATGATTAAGGAAATGCTAAGAGATGCTATAAAAAGCAGGTCTGACCTACTCAGGGAAGCCAGAGCAGCCTCTTTTGAGGACCTGGGGCTGGAGCAGGGATCTAAGGAAGGGGAGGAGTTAGGCCCAGAGGGGGGTCGGTGAGTCTTTCTGGTGACGATGACCACTCATCATGGATAATGGCGCATGTTTATAAGAAAGCGACACAGGGACCAGAGGCCGGACGCCTCGCTCGCAGACTGCCTGTGTTTGCGTGAATGCGTCACTCCTGCAAGGATGGAGCCAGCCGCGGCCTCCCAGGACCCTCTTGGGGATGACGTCGCCGGGGTACAAAACCAAAATAGCCGGCTCCGCCTCCATCTCCCGGCAGCCCCTGCGGCCGCCCCCCCCCGCCCCCCGCTGTGACGGGCTGACCCGGCCTTCTCCGAGTCTGGTAGTTTCCGAGCCGCTGACGCATGCTGGCGCCCACAGCTGGGCCCGGCGCGTCCTACGCAGCAGCCGCGAGCCGGGCTGCGGGAGCCAGACGGTTCCCCGCGGGGAGCAGGGGCGGGACTCCCGGCAGCGGAGGTGCGGCCGGGGCCCGCGTCAGGCTGGGGACTTAGGGGGCTCCCTCGGTCTCCCCGGGCCTGCTCCCCGAGAGAGCGCTGGGCACCGGCCTGCGGGCCCGATAAGGCTGCGGGAGGAGCCGAGTCACCGGCGAGCCCGGCCCCTCGGGCCGCCACCCCCGAGCGCCTGCCGCCCTCCGCCCTCCGCGGGGCTCCGGCCTCTGGGAGACGCCGTGACGCCTGCTCCCTGACTTCCCCTGCAGCCTCCAGGAAGCCCACTGGAAGACGGAGGAGTTGCCATGGCATCCTACTACGAGATTCTGGACGTCCCGCGAAGCGCGTCCGCTGATGACATCAAGAAGGCGTGAGTGCCTCCGCGGTGCACCAGGAAACCTCTCACCCTTCTCTCCCCCCCCCCCCCCATGCCATGGGGCCCCTCGGGGGGACGCCTGCAGGGAGGAAGGCGACCCCTGGAAGGGTAGGAGGAGCAAGTCCAGAGAGGGAAGGAGTGCCGGGAGCTGCACTGTGGGTCCTTCTCCGGTGCCTCTCCCTCCGCTCCTCTTACTCCCCGCTCCTAGGTGTGCGCCTCAGTGTTCCTGCACCTTCTGTGGCCACGGGTGGCCCGGTCCAGTAAACTCCAGGGAGGGCCTGGGTGGAGCGTTCTTACCCTTGTCTTACTCTGCCCACACGGGTAGACCTAGCCCTGGCATAGAGGACAGAGAGAACTCCATGAAAACATGGCTATAGAGCAGTCTTACCGGTTAGCGTGGACTCCATCCAAGGGGTGGACGGGGATCCAAGCCGGGAATGGATGATGGGGAGTGAAGGGAGAGTGAGATTTCAGTTCCTGGGTGGGAAGTGTTTGTGCCCTGACCCTCCATCTGCACTCACTTCCTGCAGGTACCGGCGCAAGGCCCTACAGTGGCACCCAGACAAGAACCCGGATAATAAGGAATTTGCTGAGAGGAAATTTAAGGAAGTGGCAGAGGCCTATGAAGTGCTGTCTGACAGTAAGGCTTGGGGTCAGGCAGGGTGGAGCACATCTCTTCCCCTCTTCAGGTCCCATTGACACTCCTCCCCAAAGCCATGCCTTCCACCCTAGTCTTCTCCATGCTTTTTTCCATTCTGGCATTTAAGTGCCTCCTCCCACAAGAACAGTTCTGTCTGCCAGCGGGATCTGGAGAACAGCATGGGTTGGCCCAGTGAAGCAAGCAGGGCAGGTAACCAATGTGTACCTGAGCCCTGTCTGTGCCGGGGCTTGGTCATCTCCTTAGATCCTCACTGCTATCCTGCTGGGCAGGTTTATCGCCTTCATCTTACAGGTAAGGAAACTGAGGCTGAAAGAGGTGAAATAACTTGTTCAAGGTCACATGCAGCTGGACCGTGAATGCAGATCTGTCTTTTTATTGTTGTTATTGCCCTGGGAATGGAATCTAGGGCCTTGCTTGTACATGCTAGGCAAGAGCTCTACCACTGAGCTACATCCCCAGCCCCAGGTCTGTCTTTTGTTCATTCATTTATTCAGAAACTATTCTGACTGGGAATTGTGGCACATGCCAGTAATCCCAGCGCTCAGGAGGTGTACACAGGAGGATGAAGAGTTCGGGGCCAGCTGGGCTTCCTAGTGAGACTCTGTCTCAATCAAACAAACCCCCGAACAACAAAAACCCAGAAAGTATTCATTGAATGCTTATGATGACAGGCACTTGTGTACTGGAGAAACAGTGGAGGGCAAGCAGGCACTGTCCCCATCCTGAGGTTTATCATTCTGGTCAGGGAAGACGGACACTAACCAAGTAAAGGCACAGGCAGGGTTACAGACTGTGAAGAACCTTCCAAAGGAGAGTATCAGGGTGATGTAACAGGGAATAATGGCCCCTGGTTTTGTTATGGTGGTCACAAAAGGTCTCTCTGAGGAAGTGACATTATTAGGCTAAGCCCTGATTAATAACATAGTAGTAATTACCTGATGCCTGCAGCCATACCATTGTGGCATCCAATCCTGTCAGATCTTGGAAGCTAAGCAGGGTCAGACCTGGTTAGTACTTAGATGGGAGGCTGGGACCCGGCAACCCACTCCCCCACAACAATCAGCCATTGAAAACCCTATGAATAACAGAAACACTGACAATAGTGTTTTGTTTGTTGTACATAGGGTTACTATGAGTCGGACACCGTCTTGATGGCACTTAACAACAACAAGAAATCACCTGACATTTTTCTCCTCACCAGAGCTGGAGATCAAACCCAGGGCCTTGTGCATGCTAGGCAAATGCTCTACCACTGAGCTACACCACTAGCCCCTGGCTGACATGTATTGAACACTTACTGTGTGGGGGGCACTACGATAAGCAGTTTGTGTGGGTTATCTCATTTAATCCTCACAACAGCACAGTAGGTGCTGTTCTGTGTCATTTTACAGATGAGAACGATCTAGCTGTGTGAAGGGCCGAGCTGCTGCTAAAACACTTGTCCCTGGGACACCCTGCAGCATGAGTCTCTGGGCAGTTTTCTGAGACTTATCCTAGTCTGGGAGGGGAGGCCATTGGCCCAGAGGGAGGGAGAAATGATTAGGTCTCTTTTTCCAGAGCATAAGCGGGAGATCTACGACCGCTATGGCCGGGAAGGCCTGACTGGGGCAGGTAGGTAGACCATCGGGGCCCAGAGAGGGAAGTGGGTCAGCAGGTGGGGGAGGGCAGATTCTTGCCAGGGATGCTCTCTCTGAGGGTCCTGGCCGTGCCTTAGTTGGGATCCCAGGCTGGGGGCCAGCTGCACACCCTCAGGCCCTACTCATCCTACCTGTTCTCTAGGAACCGGCCCCTCTCGGGCAGACACTGGCACTGGTGGACCAGACTTCACCTTCACCTTCCGCAGCCCTGAGGAAGTTTTCCGGGAGTTCTTTGGGAGTGGAGACCCTTTTGGCGAGCTCTTTGGTGAGTGGGCTCAGGAGGGCTCAGAATGGCTCAGGCCTGTCTTCTATCTGCTGGGGGGCCCGTAGGCAGGAGGCTGAGAGGGAAGTGGAATTCCACAGGCAGAAGATTCTGTGTCACGGGCGTGGGTCCAGTGAGAGCTGGGACACAAGCTCACACATGCCAAAGCCCACGTGACCCACTAGTGACACTTTACAGACTGGCCTTATTAAATGACAACAAGAGCACATTGTTAGGCCTCCACAATAGCAGCCATGGGAGCAAGAGGGACAGCATCATATGACAGCGCTAGTAGCATTGCACGTAACAACAGGCACCTTTTGGGGGCATAGTTAGTATGTGTCAAGTATCTTACATCCCTCAGTAACAATCGTCTTGTGAGCCTGGAGACATAAGTAATTTTAATCCCCATTTACAGATGAGAAAACTGAGGCACAAATAACTCGCTTAGAGTCGCACAGCAAATGCCAGGCTGGGACTCTTCACTGTTCCTGCCTGTCATCACATCATGCATGTTTTCCTAAAGGGAAGGAGCCATCTGTCCTTCCTTTCTCCTACTTTTCCCGTCTTCCTTCTTTTTTTCCTTATTGTACAATGGAATTAACCGATGAGCATTTTCTTTTTTGGTTTTTTGAGACAGGCTGGCCTGGAACTTGCTGTCTAGAACAGGCTGGCCTTAAAGGCTCATTGGTCCTCTTGCCTCAGCCTCCCAAGTGCTAGGATTACAGGCGTGTGCCACCATGCCCAGCTCCAGTGAGCACTGTCATGCAACGTAAAAAGGGATTTCAGGGATGGGATGTAGTTCAGTGGTAGAGCCCTTGCCTAGCATGCACAAGGCCCTGGGTTCAATTCCCAGCACTGGGGGAAAAAATCACCCAAAACCAGGGAAAAATTTAAAATGTACCCAGTTGTTTTGTTCTTGTTGTTAGGTGCCATCAAGTCAAGTCCGACTCATAGCGACCCTCATAGGGTTTTCAATGGCTGATTGTTTCGGGATTGCCTTGGGAGTAGGTTGCCACATCCTTCTCCCATTTTGCAGTGCTGGGAATCAAACTCCGGACCTCACAGACTGCAGAGCAGTGCCCTACCAACTGAGATAAATCCCAGCCCCACCCAGTTGTTTAGCGACTAATATTTCTAGATGTAAAAGCAAGGTTCTAGCCAGCTGCAGAGGTGCATGCCTGTAATCCCACCTGCTTGGGAGGCTGAGTCAGGATGGTTGGGTGACTGGGCCCAGAGGCATCCTGTACGAATTAGCAAGACCCTGTCTTACAAAAGGGGCTGGGAGTGCAGCTTAGTGGGGCAGCCTTTCCCTAGTGGGGGATGCCCTGGATTCAATGCCCTTAGTACTGGAAAAAAAATAAGTTTTACACATTGTCTGGGGGAATCTCTTCACCAATGACTAATCAATCTACTTACTTGTTGCAGATGATCTGGGCCCCTTCTCAGAGCTTCAGAATCGGGGTTCCCGACACTCGGGCCCCTTCTTTACCTTCTCCTCCTCCTTTCCTGGGCACTCTGGTAAGTGCTGGCCCGCTCCGTTTTTGTAAGCTCTGTGTCCTGGAAGCCTTGGCGTTCGCCTGCCGCTTTTCCTAACCACCTTCTTTGTGTGAATCCTGCCTCTGGGCAACTCCTCAGGAGGCCCCTGAGGTTCTTGGCCGGCAGTGACAGCAGCAGGCGGAACCCAGTCTCCCTCTAACAGCCTCTCCTCCACCTGCTTTGTCCCAATGCCAGATTTCTCCTCCTCGTCTTTCTCCTTCAGCCCTGGAGCTGGTGCTTTTCGCTCCGTTTCTACGTCCACTACTTTCGTCCAGGGACGCCGCATTACAACACGCAGGTGAGAGCTCCTTCGGGAGCTACATTGGTAGAGGGGTCTCAGGATGAGAGGGGGAGGCAGGAGCTGAGTACACACAGAAAGTCTGCCCTGTCCACGGCAGTGGCCAGAGCCTGGACTGGCCTCTGCTCATTGGCTGAACTGTGCTGTCTCCCGCTGTCTCTCGCAGAATCATGGAGAATGGGCAGGAGCGGGTGGAAGTGGAGGAGGACGGGCAGCTGAAGTCAGTCTCAATCAATGGTAAGGAGTGGCTCTGCTACCCAGGTGCCAGGCAGGGCCTCCTAAACTCCCTAGGTCCTAGGGTATGCCAGCCACGGATCCAGCTTGCAGGATCAAAAATGGCCACTAGGGAGGAGTGAGCAGAGGGGTCTCAGAGGACCGGCTGGTCACCATCGTCATTACTGGGATGCCTTACATTTGCAAAACACTTTACTGCTTCATTTTTTTTCCTGTACTGGGAGGCCGAACCCAGGGCATTGTGAATATTTAGCAAGCCCTCAACCACTGAGCTGCATCCGTAGCCTCTTTTTTATTTTCCATCTCGAGACAAGGTCTTGCTAAGTCACACAAGCTGCCTCTGGCCTCAAACTCATGGCCTCCTGCCTCTGCCTCCTGAATTGCTGAGATTACAGGCGTGCACCACCACTCCTGGCTGCACTTTACTATCTTTAAAGCACGTGCACATACACAGTATCTTCTGTATCCTTAATGAATCCAGGGGAATAAATAGACCAGATGGTATTTGCCCAATTTTTATTTGAAGAGACTGAGCTGCGGCATGGTTAAATGCCCATCACTTCCAAGTAGTTCCTGGCCCAAGATTCCTTCCTACCAAGTAAGAGGTGAAGTAAGCCAGGAATCTAACTCAGGATGCAGGAATCCTGGAGTAACACCCTTCCCACAACACCACGCCTCCCCAAGATGGTCACTGTGGCTGACCTCTCTTGCCTGCTGATCCTGAGTGCCCTGTGCCAAGTACTTTACATGAGTTGTCGTATTTAATCACTGGAATGATTTGCACATGTAGGCATTATCAATCCTATTTCATAGACGAGGAAAGGGAGGCAAAGGGAGGTTAGTACCTTGTCCAAGAGTGCAGAGTTCCTATGTGGTAGAGCTGAATTCCTCCACATGCTTGTTCCCGCTACCATCAGGGCCTAGCACTTGCAGTTCCAAAGAGAGGCTGTAAGTGGTGAGGAATGCTACTGTGCGAGGTGGTCTGGGTCTGGGGCCTCATTGCAGCTGTGACTCTTGCAGGTGTTCCAGATGACCTGGCCCTGGGCTTGGAGCTGAGCCGTCGTGAGCAGCAACAGTCAGTCACCTCCAGGTCAGGGAGCACGCAGGTCCGACAGGCCCCTGCCTCACGTCCCTCTGACAGTGACCTCTCTGAGGATGAGGACCTGCAGCTTGCCATGGCCTACAGCCTGTCAGAAATGGAAGCAGCTGGGCAGAAGCCGGCAGGTGGGCGGGGGGTGCAGCAACGACGACAGGGGCGGCCTAAGGCCCAGCACCAAGATCTGGGCACAGGGGGGACCCACGAGGGGGCGCAGGGTGAGGCCACCAAACCCAGCCCATCTCCAGAAGAGAAGGCCTCTCGCTGCCTCATCCTCTGAACAGCTGGTCCAGCCTGACCTGACTCAGGTCCTGACGTGGGGTCTGGCACACTGTCAGGAGAGCAGAGCGGAGTGTGGCCTGAATTCCATGTCCTTCCACAAGTTTCCCTCCCAGGCCCACCACCCTCCAGTGTGGACTTGAGATTTGCTGTGCTCAGCCCAGGGCTGATAGGTCCCTGGGCGAAGCCCAGAGGGGCTGTCAAGGTAGTGGCAGGGCCTGAGGAGCCCGGATGCACTTGTTGCACGGGACATTTCTAAGGGGCATGAGTGGTTTGGGGTGGGCCTTTTGTGCCCAGGTCCTCTGCCACCTGTGTTGCTGATGGGGTCAAGGAAGGAGGACTTGGCCTGGGGTGCTCTGAGCCCGAGTTGGCGGCTCCCTCTGGGAGCAGTGCAGGCTGAGTGGAGTCGGCTCTCCTGGTCCAGCTGCAGACCCCTGGTTTCTGTGCGGTGTTGAGCTCTGATCTTCTCTGTGCTTCCCTTCTGGCGCTGCTCTCCTTCCTCCCACTCTGGTCTCTGCACCTCCCTGCCGGCTGCCTCGCTTGCTTTCACTGCCACCTGGCTAGGACTCCCTTCTCCTTCCTTCCCTGAGAAGCCTCAGTGAGCCCAAGAGGACGCTGGGGCCAGTGAGGCCATGAGGTCTTCTGGGGAGGCTAACGGGTGGGGCGGGAGCCTCTCAGCCGTCCAGAGTTGGAACCGGAGTCCACTCCTCCTCCCTTCCTCTTGCTGCCTCAGCCTGCCCCAGCCACGGGACTAGGCAGAGGTGAGGCTGGCTAACCCTTGAGAGGTGGGACAGGGCCAGGGTCACCCAGGGGGAGGCCTAGGTGGAGCCTGTATCCCGAGCTACTTCCCCACCGTGCGTCAGGGCTCAGGGAGAGGCCACAGGGCCAGCCCAGCTGTGCATGCTTGGCTCTGTCCTCCATGGCTTGCTGCTGACCCTCTCTCCTGTCACCTGCCCCCGCTCTCTCCCCAGATGTGTTCTGAGCTGGATGGCCGGGATCCAGAGTCGCTGCGCAATCCAACGAGACAGCGCCCTCCCCCATATGCTGGGAGGGAACCCTCCATTCCTCTCCCTCACCCGTGCTGAGTGTAGAGCCGGGGCCTGGGTGGGGGGTGGGGGCCGGGTGGGAGATGTCAGTAGTCTTAGCCTGTGAACTCTCTTCCCTGGGTGGTTGCCGTTGTCTCTCAGGGACTACAAGTCCCAGAGTGCAGTGCACCTGGCCTCATTTCTGACAGATCTGTGCCCTGGGGAAGTGGTGCATGGTTACCGAGCTGTGCTTCTTGGGATGTGTAGTTCCAGCCCTGGCCGGCCTGTCAGGAGAGGGAGATCTTGGCTTTTGATTTGTCCCTGGCAGGGGTGGCGAGAATGTGGATGAAGGGGGAATGCCCGGACCTTCCATTCCCCTGACACCTCTTGGCTTGCCTGAGGGTTGGAGTGGGCAGACCAAAGCCCTGCAGCATCTGGTAGAGGTTCTTTCCCTGTGGGCAGTCTATGGCCAGGGCAGCCTGTGGTCGGTGTAGGAGACCAAGGAGGCAGGGCATGGCTGGAGAGGGCCGATGGCTGTGGCTGGCCGAGCTTGGAAGGGAAGGCTGCCCTGGCAGGGTAGGGTGTGTGGCTAGGACTGGCATGCAGTGGGAGTGCCGGCATGTGCTGCTTGAATGGCTTTCTTTGGCCTTTGACCCTGCTGCCCATTCTTTCTCATCATAGATGAGCTGCCTCTCCTCCTCCCTGCCTGGGGGGCTGAGGCCAGGGAGGGGACTGGTGGAGTGGGGTGTTCCCAGTCCCTGTAACATTGAGCCTTAGAGACCTATCCAAGCCAGCTGGGCTGAGCTCAGAGCGAAAGGGAAAATGGAAGTCAATAAAGCTGAGTTCTGAGAGCTCTGCTTGCTGTGTTCCTGCGTTCCTTCTTTCCAGGGAGGCCTGAAGGAACCCTGTGGGACCGGTGGGTGCCATCTCAAGCCTCACACCTCCCTTTATGCCCAACCAGCGGGAGGTGCAAGCCTTATCAGCGGGCAATGGAAGCCTCCTCTTTGGCCAGGTTGCCCTCCCAAGGTGTCATGGGACCCCAAGAAATGCTTACATTCTTGGCTCTTCCCTCTTGGGGGTCCACAACTGGCTTTGCCCTGCAGCTGGTATCCCCTTGTGAAAGGACGCACCCCTCAATACTCTGCAGCACAGCTGGGACCAGACGGAGCTAAGACTTGGTTGAAAGCATGAGAACCACAGAAAGCTGATGGATGACACACAGTGAAACCGTTAAGCTGCACCCCGAGTTCCTTAGACTAAGCCCCTCACGGGTGTCCTTGGCTCACAGCCAGAGGTGTGAGTCCAGGGCACGTGGACCAGCTCAAGTCCACCCTACTCAGGGTCCAGGCCCAGGCTCATCAGAGCCCAGGGAGGAAAGCCAGGTACCCTCCCCTTCCATCTCCAGCCACAGGACAAGCACCTTTGTGTTGTCCTGCAGTGGGGTGCAGCCTCTCGCCTCTCTTCCAGGACAGCTTGTAGCCTCACCTTCCACAGCTAACGGGCCTACAAACTATTTTTCTCAAAGCAAAGAAGCAACCTGCCCTGAAAGGGATTTCAAGCCTCCATCCTGAGAGAAATTCTGCCAGAAGTTTCCAAAATGGCTGTTTCCCCTACTTCTAGCCTTTTTTTGTTTGCTTGCAACAGTGTCTTGCTGTGTAGCCCAGGCTGGCCTTGAACTCTGGATCCTCTGGCTTGAGCCTCCTGAGTGCTGGGCTTACGGGTCTGCGCCACCACACCCCACCTACCTGTAGCCATTGAGATGTCCAGACCTCAGAGCTGAGCCATAGCAGGGAGGGACCTGTGGGGGCTGCTCGTCCCTTTGCTTCCCACCCAGAGCAGATGACATTTGCCCTGTTTTTCATTTGGTTTTCATTTGAGCCTCAGCGTGGGTAAGAGTCCCTGATCCTCAAGTGGCCTCAGGCCCAAGGCTCTTCCTGCCTCATCTGTGTCCACTGCCATTGTCTGAGGACTCCTCATGTCACATAGGTGAGCCTCCTGGGAGGAGGAATGCCTTAAGGGTGGAGGCTCTGGGGTCTGGGGTGGGATGAAAGGGAGAAAGAGTCCCTTCCCTGCAGGTGGAGGCCTGCCCTGGACCCCTGGCCTGACTGGAGTCACTGTCACAGCTGGCCAGAGATGCCTGAGGCGGGGCAGATACTGTGGATCATTTCCAAAGGTCCCAGACCTGCATGACACCAGTGCCACTCCTGAGCCCCAAGGGCATGAAGCAGCTGCCCTCGAACTGAGAGGAGAGGCCATAAAGAGGCCACGCTGCCTGGGTTCAAGTCCTAACTCCACCACTTTCGAGGTCGTGGGGCCTGGGCCGGAGCTGCGCTGCCTCTCTTCATCTATAAGACGGGCCAGTCACGGGTTGTGGTTTTGGGAAGATTCAACAAAAGAATTTAGGCAAGTCTGTCCTTGGAGCCTGCTGGCCACCTAGAAGCACTGTGTAACCATGCCTTTTGCATCATTATGTGCTGCTGTTCAACCGAGGAGAGTGGGGCTCGGTGGCCAGTGTCACACATCTCTCTGTCCCCAGAGAGATGGGCCAGGCTGGCTCAGACCCAGGCTGCGGCTGGAGTCTGGAAGCAGAACAGACAAATGCACAGGGGTCTGGGTTGCAGCTGTACAGACAACACACTAACTTTATTCACGTTGATACAAAAGTAGATTTTTCTAGAAATGTTCCTGTGCCAGAGGGAGCAGCTCTTAGCGGGAGAGCAGCAAGGGGGAGTCTTGGGGGTCAAGGCAGCAGGTCAGCCCTGCTCTGCTACATGGCAGGAGTGGGGAGGAGGACACAGACAGGCTGGGAGCATCCAGAGCCACAGGGGAGGGGGTCAGGAACTCAGGCAGGACGAGGCTCTGGGCAGGCTTGCTGCCCACGCCCTCTCCTCTCCTGGGGCCCCTGCCAGCTGCCCTGATTATGGCATGCGTGAGGCCTGGTCCACGCCCCTTCCTTTCTATGCTGCTCTGGGAAGGGCTGGGCATGCCCAAGAGGGATCACAGCAGCAGTGGTGGGGCTGTGGGTGAGAGCTGAGGGGAGGGTTCATAGATAGATGCTCACACAGGCAGAGCAAAGGGAGGCTGGGCTGCCCGCAGAGGGCCCATGGGGGTCTCACTGGGGCAGGGCCTTGAGGATGGCGTTCACCTCCTCCGCCACAGCTGTGAGGGCGAATTCAAACTGGTCCTGTGGAAGAGCAGTGGCAGGTGGGTCAGGGGAGGCCTGGCCTCTTTTCCTGCCCTAGGGGACATTCCAGGAGTAAGGGTGCTGGGCAGGGGGAAGGAGGGGAGTCTGGGGTTGGGGGCAGGCTGCTGCTGGTTGCTGTGGGGTGGCAGATAAGTGGGTGCTGGGGAAAGGGAGCAGCCAGGGCTGGGCAAGGAGGCACAGTCACCTTAGAGCGGACGAGGCCAGGCCGCTGGTCACGGACGTGCTCCAGGGTGGCAGCGATGTCGATCTCCTTCACACCTGGAGATGGGGTGGGGCGTGGGCTGCTCAGGGGTGTGCAGAGGAAGCCTGGGGGCATGACAGTGCGCTCCCCTACGAGCGCCTGGGTGCTAGGGAGACCAGCGAGGGACAGGGCTGCCCTTACCTTTGGCCATGCGGTTCAGTACCATGTCAATGAGGATGTAGGTGCCAGTCCTCCCTGCGCCATCACTGAAACAGGAATTGGTGACAGATTTAGTGCAGGGGGTGGGGATGGGGAGTGGTGTGTGAGGTGTGTGTGGGGGGGAAGGCGTTGGCATGGAGGAGATAATGGGGTTCTCCTGGGCATAACATTGGCTGACCCATTAGAGTTGACTCCTCAACCCTGAACACTGAGCTAGTGCCTGTTGGCCTGGGGAGGGTGTGAGTGAGCGAAGATGAGAGGAAGCTCAGGGCACTGGCCCCTGCCACAGGGGCCTTGGGTAGGCAGCCCGGGAGCCATCAGTGTCCTGGGCACTGGGACAACCAGAAATGAGATCATGGCTCAGCTTGTGGTGGAGGCAGCAGCAGGGAAGGGATCGGCCATCTCCCCTCGGGGGCCACCTTTTTGTGGAGAGGGCCAGACAGTAAACGTCTCCAACTCTGTGGCCTTGCAGTCTTTTTCCCTTTAACACTCTCAGCGCATGGGCCATTCCAAGTCAGGCTGTGCACGGGAGATGTGCACAGGGAGCTGGAGAAGAGACAGGGCTTGGCCCGGGCTGCTCTGTCCCCTTCCATTCTCACCCACCTGCAGTGCACAATGATGGGGCAGGAGCGGCCCCGGTAGCACTTGTTCACCTTCCTGCAACGAAAAACAGGCGTGAGGGCCAGTGGGCACCAGCAGAGAGAGAAGGCAGAGCTGAGCAGGCAGCTGGTAACCTTGTGCTCTTCCTCTTCCCTCACACAGCCAGGGCGAGGGGGAAGAGCCTTGGAGAAAGGAGTCGGGGTTGGCAGCAAGGCCCACAGCTGGCACGGGTGGCCTGGGCTTGCCTTGTCACTTACAAACTGTGTGTCCCATCTATTCCCCTGTACAATTGATTTAACCCCTCACAGCCTCAGTTTTCTTAACTGCAATGTGGAGGATGATAATAATAGTGACCTTTTCCTTAGAGTTCTTTTTCTTTTCTTTTTTCTTTTTTGCCATACTGTGGAGTTGAACCCAGGGCCTCTCACATTCTCTTTTCTTGGTGGAAGCTTTACCACTGAGCCATACTCCCAGTCCATTTTTCACTTTTTATTTTGAGTCAGGGTCTTGCTAAGTTACACAGGCTGCCTCTGGCCTCCAACTTGTGATCCTCCTGCCTCTACCTTCCAAGTTGCTGGGATTCAGGGGTGGGTCACCGTGCCAGCTTCCTTAAGGTTCTTACAATGATGACATGAGATAATCCACATGAAGAACTAAATGCAAAGTCTGGCACACAATAGGTGCTGAATAGTAGCTTCTAATAATGATAATCCATAATTATATTAACAGCTACCTCGGTCAGAATCCCAGGGGACAGTCTCTCTGGTGACTTCAAGGATTCCTGCCTACTCTGCCCTTCTGTCCCCCTCTTCCCAACTGAGGCTCCTAGTGGGTACCACAAGTCCTGATTTCAGGTTGCCCTGGGCTCAGAGTTCCTCTGGCCATGAGAGGACAACTCCTCAACTCTGAACACTGAGCTATTGCCTATCTCCCTGGATCAGTCTCATGGAAGCCCAGGGATTATGTGGTCGTTGTCGTTAGGTGCCGTCGAGTCTGTGTCTGACTCATAGCAGCCATATGTACAACAGGCGAAACACTATTGTTAGTGCTTTTCTGCTATTCATAGGGTTTTCAATGGTAGACTGATTTTTGGGAGTGGGTTGCCGGGTCCTCCTCCCAAGTATACAGTGTCTGGTATTCCCAGGTGGTCTCCAATCCAAGTACTAACCAGGCCCGACCCTGCTTAGCTTCTGAGATCTGATGAGATCGGTTGCCACAGGGCTACGGCTGCAGACAGGGATTCTGTGACTGGGTTATATTCAGACTTTGGGTCCACTTGGACCTCAGACTCTGCTGCCCCTGACCAAAACTTAGCAATGTGTAGGGGCTGTCTCCCTTCCTCAGTGGTCTTGTTTAACCTTCCATGATCTCTTATGACCTTTTGGCTTTGAGAGTTCCCTGCAGACTCTATACTCCCTTTGGGCCAGGATCTTCTTAGGGGTTATCACATTCAGGGGTGCTTGGCACTTAGTGGTCCTTCAGCTAAGACTTTGAATGGTTTTACAGGAGTCTATCTGGCCATCTAGTCCACTAGGTGTGTATATCTGAGGGCTGGGGTTGAACAGTGATTCCAACAGTGGTTTCCAGCCACTTAGTAATAATGATGATAAACAGTATCAGGAATCAACTGAGCCTTTGCTATGTGCCAGGTACTTAAACTAGATTTTACATACTTATCTGTGAAATCTTGTGACCAGCCCCTAACATGTGTGTCATTATCTTCATTTCACAGGTAAAAAAACAGGGAGCTTAAGGAACTTGCCCTTGCCACTTGCTAGGGCTGGTTTTACTAATTTGCCTTTCCTCTGGGAGACTCTCACCAAAATGCATTTATTAAACAACAGTTCATTTGTTTTGGATGTTGCATGCCAAGCAAATTTACATAATTCTAGCTTAAGTCACAGAAACCTCTTAGCTTACCTTTGTGGCCTTAAAACAGATCCATGCAGTGGTTCTATTAAGAGTTTTACTTTTTTTTTTTTTTTTGGCAGATTTGAAGCTTGAACCTAGGGCTTTGTACTCTACCACTGAGCCCAATCAGGATTTTTAAAATGTTATTGTTGGGTGCTGTTGAGTTTTAAAATGTAGAAGCAAGGATATAGCTCTAATATCCTGGCATGGCTTTTGAGATGTGCCTCAGGCTGCAGGGACCCAATCAGAAACCACCATCCTGAGGTTCAGAAATTATACCCAGGTGTCCACTCCCAGCTCTGCCCCTCTGCCCAGCACTAGTGACGTAAGCCAGGTTGGCAAGAGACAGAGGAGCAGGACAGGGATGCAGGGCAGCGGGGACGCTGGATGCCTTGGTTTCCGTGTCACAACAGTCTAAGTCCCCCAGCTTCTGTCCCAGCCCCTACCCTGCTCCAGAGCTCCCCTCTGACAATCTCAGTCTCTTCCTGTGCCCCTGCCCCAGCCCTCCCAGCAGCCTTTGGGGTGGTCCCTGGGTGACAGGTCCTGTCTGTTCTGTCCATGTGTCTACCACACCTACCAATGACCACTTTTGTGACTATGCAACTGGAGTGAGCATACTAGCTGCGTATCACAAAAATGACACTGGCAGCTGGGAGGGAGGGAGAGAAGGAGAGAGGGGAGTGGGAAGAAGGAGAAGGAGGAGGAGGGGGGAGGAGGAGGGGAGGAGAGGGGGTGGGGGAAGAGGGAGAGGGA
>VMDO01029810.1:0-22173 GCA_007922755.1 Pedetes capensis | reverse complement strand
TATCAGTATGTCTTGATTGCATGTTTGATCTATTTCAGATTGCAGAAGCTGATAGAAGTCTTCCCTTTCTTCATTTGTGGCCTTAGTGGTGGGTGCCTAAATTTGAATAATAGTCATATTAACTGGCCTTCCTTGTAGGCGTATGGATATTATTCTATCACTGACAACATTGTATTTCATGACAGATCTTGAAATGTCTTTTTTGATGATGAATGCAACCCCATTTCTCTTTAGTTTATCATTCCCAGCATAGTAGACCATATGACTGTCTGACTAAAAATGGCCTATGCCAGTCCATTTTAGCTCACTGATGCCTAGAATGTCAATGTTTATGCGATCCATTTCTCTTTTAACAATTTCTAATTTGCCTAGATTCATACTACGTACATTCCATGTTGCAATTATTAATGGATGTTTACAGTTGTTTCTCCTCATTTTAAGTCATGACACATCAGCAAATGGAGGTCCCTGGGGCTTTACTTCATTTCCGTCATCATGGTAGACTCTACTTTGAGGAGGCAACTCCTCCCCAGTAGTCTTTTGAGTGCCCTCCAACCTGGGGGGCTCATTTTCTGGCACTATATCTGACAGTGTTTCTTTGCTCTTCATAGGGTTTTCGATGGCTAGTTGTTTCAGGAGTGGTTCTCCAGGTCCTACTCCCTAGTCTGTCTTAGTCTGGAAGCTCAGTTGAAAACCTGTCCACCGTGGGTAACCTTGCTCATATCTGAGGTACCAATGGCAGAGCTCTCAGCCTCATCACAACACCCAAGCCCCCACAGTGTGGCAAACTGACAGATGTGTGGGGGCAGGAAATTGGGGTTCATTATAAATGATTAAAAAATTTAGAATGAATATTTCCATAAATTTTTCTTTACTACATTCCCACATCCCATAATTACTGCTGGCTGATTTGAGTTGTAAATATAGTTGGATTTCAAAAAAAAATTTTTAATGGATTAATATTTTTACAATAAAGAATATTAAACAATTAAATTGCAATAACCTGGTATTTAGTTTCATTAATATGATCCTCTATTACAGAAGTTTCTTTTTTATATAGCACTTAGATCTCTTCTATAGTTTGAATCTTGATGACATGCTGTCTCATTGCCAATATCTGACTACTTCTTTATGTAGAAATCAAATAAAAACTACTCATTTCCTGGACAAAGCTTATATACAGGAATAAATTTTAATGTAATTGGGTCATATAAAGTAAATGTGCAAGAATCACAAGGCATATTCTCCTGTGAAATCAGGAAAGTCATATTTCCCAGTAAAGAGATTTAATGATTAACTGATAAAGTTAATACAAAAATATTTACATTGAAGATAATTTTACTTTAAACCTTAAACCATATGCTCCAGCTCATGTGTAAATATAAATTCCATGTTAGGTTTGGAAAATTCAGATACAGAATTTCTGAACTAAGCAATGATAATACTTTGAGTGGAACAATTTGATTTTATTGAGATTGTATTTCTTTATACATAGTATCTCTTTTTCTAAAGGTGCTATTTTTAGACCACATTATTTTCTTCTCTTCTGTTTTCTTTTTCCTTCCTTCCTTTCCTGATTCCTTCCTGCCTTCCTTTCCTTTTTCCTCTATATTCTTTCTTTCTTTCTTCCATCTTTCTTTCTTTTATCGTGTTTCTTTCATCATTGTTTCTTTCATCTTTCCTTTTCGGTATTTGGGGTTAAAACCTGGGCCTTGCACATGCTCTGCAAATGCTCTACTACTGAGCTGCCCTTCTCTGGCCAGTTTTTAATTTTTTTTAATTTTATTTTACAGCCTGTTTCTGGCCTTGAACTTGAGATCTTTCTGCTTCCATCTCCCAAGTTGCTTGAATTACAGGAATGCACCACTGAACTCAGCTTAGCTTACTTTTATGTGAGGTTTGTATAAGTTACTTAAGTTGAAAAGAGACACAGAGGAGTTTGTAGTAAAATCTACTGTGCTCATATTAAGACTTTGATAACCTCTTGTAATGAAAATGAAAATCATCAAAAATACAGAACCGGTTATGTTACTAAAAATGGTATCTATTTAAAATTAGACAACTAATTCAAAGTGTAATCTTCTACCAATGGTTTTGCTTGAATCACTTCCATCACTACAAAGTAACTTTGAAAGATCAATATTTGAGATTTTTGTATGCTCTATCTTAAATAATAATAAAAACCCTTACCATTTGGCATGTAACCATATACCTAATGATTCCCATGTAATGCTTCCAAAGAAATGAAATCTTTGTCCTTTTTTATTGGAAATTTTTAATGTACAATTTAATGTGTTTCATTCTGACATGTATTGCATTGCCATGTTTCCGTATATGCCTCTCACTGTACATTGCACTCATAACTTTCCCATTACCTGCTTGTGCCCCTCCTCCCCCACCTCCCCTGCCCATGAATGGCCTCCTTTCTACTTGCATGTCTTTTGTGGGAGTATTTATCTATACCTGTGCATCCCAATTATGATTTAAGTCCAAAATTTTTCTATAGTGATCTTTTTACATTGTCAGCAGTATTACATGAATAATCTAGTCCATTTGCATTGTTGCCATCCTTTGGTATTGTTGGTATTATTATATTTATTTCCCAAACTATTAAATTTGGGCTGTGTACTTTGAGGTAGACCTTGCTTTCATTCCTTGCTCCTCGTTTGTCCTCCTCCCCCTCCTGTCTTCTCCCATCATTGCTTCCTTTTGCTCGATCCCTCCCTCCTTCTTTCTGCTCCTTAAATTGTCCCTTTTCTGCTAAGTTTACATAAGCTTTATATTATGTTCCTATTTATGTATACAATTTTTCCCCCTTTTAAATCTGATTCAGCTCCCACGTATGAGTGAGAACTCAAGAAAGCATATGCCCAAGAAAACAAATAACTCAATACACAAATGGGCAAAGGAACTGAACAGATAGTTCTCAAATGAAGAAGCTTCTAAGTCCATAAAACATGTGAAAAATGCTCAATATCCCTAGCCATTAGGGAAATGCAAATCAAAACAACTCTGAGATTACACCTTACTCCAGTAAGAATGGCCAATATCTATAAAACAAATAGCAACAAATGCTGGTGAGGCTATGGAGAAAAGGGAGCCCTCTTACACTGCTGGTGGTATTGTAAATTGGTTCAAACATTTTGGAAATCAATATGGAGGTACCTCAAAAAAGTAAAAACTGATCTATCATATGATACAGCTGTACCACTATTGGGAATATACCCAAAGTCATCATACCACAGAGATACCTGTATCTCCATGTTCAATGCAGTACTTTTCACAATAGCAAGGATATGGAATCAACCAAAGTGCCGTCAACAGAAGAATGGATAAAAAAATTATGGTACATATACACAATGGAATACTACTTGGCAATCAAAAAAAAAAAAAAAAGGAAATAATGTCATTTGCAGCAGAATGGATGGAATTGGAGAAAACTACCTTAAGTGAATGAATACAACCCCCCAAAAAGAAATGAAGTCTTTGTGCTTATAGGAGACGGGAAAACACGGCAAAAGGATGCTCACTTCTCACAACAAAGATAGCTAGTTGTGTACTCATACAAAATAAGTGTTGGTATATTGCATGTTGTTGTTGTTAGGTGCCATTGACTCAGGTTCAACTGACAGTGAACCTTATAGGGCTTTCAATGGCTGATTGTTTCAGGATTTCTTTGGGAGTGAATTGTCATATCCTTCTCCCATTTTTGTGGTGCTGGGGATTGAACCCTGGTCTTATGAGAGTTCAGAGCAGTGATCTACCAACTGAGCTAAATTCCAGCCCCATACATTTCATAGAATGGAGAAAGTGAATGGTTTCAATTAAAGTTTCCATTGGTGGCAGGGCAAACTTCAAGAATAAGGTTTAAACAGAGAATGTATGGCACTTGGAGGTCCAAAATTCTTTAAATTTTGTTGGCAGGAGGAAATCTATGGAAGGACGAGGGACAGAGAAATATCAAATACTAACTTTTCAAGGTAACTAGGAAATCATCTTGCTGGGGGAAAGCTGTTGCCCAGAAGACAAAATAATGTGCTCGCAGTCACCTAACTTATAAGTGAAGATGTTCCTTTTCCTTTAATGCCAAGAATTCTTTCTATCATAATCAAGTCTTGCATATTTCATGTATTTCTATAGCAAATAGGAAGGCCATTCTCTTGTTCCCCTCTCAAATTCCTTTTATTGCAAGCAACTTATTTTATGATTCCAGGAAAGGGGGCTTAAATATTCTTTAAATCTCTCATGATCTGCAAGGTAATTTATTGATCAGTTACTATTTCAGGAAAAAAGCATATTTGTTGTTCTAGTGAGGTTATATATAATTCAATTCTTTATTGTAAAAGCATTTTTCTAATTTATTAATTTATTCTGGAATTGATTTGGCCACTTATTCAGTGGGAGAGAGGTAGAAGTAACATTTTTATCTTGAAGCTTACAATCTGTAGAAAAGGTTATTAAGATATTGACTTCTTCAGTTGCAAATTTCTCAACTATTTATGAAATGATATTGAATATAAAGGGGCTGGGATTTAGCTCAGTTAGTAGAGCATTGCTCTGCAGTCTCTGAGGTCCCAGGTTTGATTCCCATCACCACAAAAGTGGGAGAAGTCTGTGGCAATCCACTCCCAAGGCAATCCCAAAAAATCAGCCATTGAAAACCCTATGAGTGTCGCTAGGAGTCGACAGGACTCCACAACACCTAATGACGACGATGACTGAATATAATATCTAACCTCTAAGTTGAGTGTAAGTAGTGTGCAGATGATCATTCTGAGATCTTCCATGATTTCCTAATCTGACCCCAGTCTAATTTTGCAACTTGTTCTCCAATTTTATAACTCAAATCTCAGTCAAGCAGCCTAAGCTCTGGAGTTATTTTACATTATCGAATGTGCTACTTCATGTATGAAGTCATGTAAGGTTAATCCACTATATACATTATCCCACTGCATATTCAAAGAAACTCTAAGTTAGATGGTATTATATTTCTCATTTTCAAATGTGACAATCAAAATGTAGGATTTTTCCTTCATAGCTAATGAGTGAAAGAACCAGCATTGGTATTCATATCTGTTTAATTCTAGCATGTCTACACTTAATTGCTATGCTACACTGGTGTATATGTTACTTTTAATGCGCCAGTCCTAGGGCACACAATACATTGTTATGCCTCTCTGTCCTTATTTACACTAATATTTATAAGTTAGTTGACCAATACTCACCTTGACATTTTTACTCCTTCAATCATTTCACACTTAAGACCATCATCGTTGTTAATTTTTACATGAAACTTACTTGGATATTTGTAATTAGAATTAATCATGTCCACTTATTAGATTCTCAAGTAGTAGTATTCAACTTCTGAGTGATTGACTGGTTACAAAGCAATTTATAAACTCCTCAATGGTAGAAGCAGAATTTCTAATTCTAGATCAGCATGTAGAAATAAATTTGGACTCAATATATAAATTGATTGAAATTAGTTGAACAAAAGCCTGTAGTAGAATATATTTTATGGACCCTACTCTATGTATTTTTCTCTGGCATTGCAACTAAAAAAGAATAATTTTGTGTCCCAGTAAGATATATATTTCTCTTTGATAAGAAATTATTCTGTCTTGATTTTCTTTTCTTTTCTTCTCTTCCTTCCTTCCCTCCTTCCGACCTTCCTCTTTTCCCTCCCTCCCTTCCTTCCCTTCTTTCTTTCTTTTTAAATATTTCATGTTAAATCCTAAACTGACTTCTTTGTATACAGTGAAAACCAATGATGAACAAATGGATATGCAAAACAACGTGTGTGCATCCACTCATGTCATGTACTTGTGAGCGAATGTATACATAAGCAGGGAGCTACCTCTCAGGAACTGTGATATCTTTAAATATGCTGATCACCACCCACACACCCAGGAAAATTCTTTTTTGTCCTACTGCCAGTTTCAGATTTAGTGATGAGTATGAAATGACAAGATGCCATTATAATTTTGTTTGCTGTCAATGTCCTTATGGAATTTGATGAATGTGTCAAACAGTAGAGTGCATGGTGTGTGTTAAGAAATAGAACATTTGTTTCACAATGTAAATGTTGACACAGTTTTCAATTTTGTTAGGGTAATTCCTGGAATACTTCAGGAGGTGAAATTTTTGTATGAAGTCTGTTGAGCAGTTAAATTGCTAATCTTTTCCTTCTTGTAAACCTAAGTTAGAGCATGGGATTATGTTTGAAACCTCTCTTGGAATATATATCTGAAGAAGCCAAATGTAGGCAAATGGGACCAAATTTATTCTTGCTTATCCAAAGTAAAAACTGGCTGCAGAAAGAGGTATAGACAATATTCTCAAGCACTGAAATATCAGTAAGGTATTTGTTGATCTAATTTAACAAATGTTTCTCTATTAGCTAACAAACATAGTAATGTATTAAATCACTTTGGAAGTGGTCAAGGAAGTTCCTGTCAAGATGGGATATTATTTGCAAATATTGTCACTCCTTCATGATGTCAGTGTGGGCAGGAAGCATAAAACAATTTGCATGGGTTAGATACAAAGATTGAAATTAAGAAATTATGTATGGAATTGTAGGCAAGGGAAGCTATCAACCCTAGCCCCATTCTCTGCTTTGCTTCCTGATGGCCTCCTTGTGCTTATCTTTGAAAAATCCAAAGGGCTTGAGTATGTGAGAGTCATTAGGATTGTGGTTGTTATCTACTTTCAAAGGACGGCTCAAAGAATTTGGTGTCCACTAAGACAGCTTTGGGAATCAGCAAAAGATTCAAGTTAAAAATCAGCAAATCTTACAAGTTTTACAAAAATTCTATGAAGATAGTGAACATAAATCATGAAAATGATTGCACTCCATGTTCAAATAGGTTTACATTATAATTTGCAAAAAAATAAAAAATAAAATAAAGAACACAAGTATGGTCAAGATTCTCAGAAAAATATTAGAAATAAACATGCTGTAAAAAACATGAACTAGTGAATGAAAAATTGAGAAATGAAACAAAACAAGTCAATATGAAAAGGAAACAAAACATTAAGCATAATTACACATTTGGAAAGTTAAAACTCCATAGGCTTATAAACTTTATACAACAATTGATAAAAGTGAAATAGTAATATTGAAAATGACATTTTCTAAGGCATAAAAATATACCTGTGTGTTTGTTATACACATGCACACAGAAATTAAGAGACTTTGAGGCCAGCTTGAAAACCCCAACACAAATCAATGAAAGATTTAAAGAAAAGAAAATAGAAGAAACAATAGAGAAGCTATAGCCAAGATACAGTCTTCGAAAAATTTTCAGAATTAAAGTATGTCACAATAACTCCATAATTAAAATAAATAAATAAACACATCCTCGTTACATTGGAACAAAACTGCAAAAATCAAGTATAGCAATCATGTTTTACTAAAGAATGACAAGTAGAATACTATCCAAATCCTCAGCAGAAACAATATATTCTGGAAAATGTAGACATTTATCTACAAAGTACTAGTGAAAAATAGAAATTTGTACCCAAATGAAATTAGCATTCAATAGAATGAAAATTTTAAAAATACCTTAGGTATTTCAAAGATTAAAATGTTTTAACACCCACAGACCATCACTAAGGGAAACCATGGGATATAAGAAACAGGGAGCAAAGAAACTGAATAATGGGTATAAGAGGGTGGTAATTTTAGTTGACCATTTGTTATAAAAATAACAATATGATCTCTTTATAACAACGAGTAAAATCACAATTAAGGCAATAATAAAAATATTGAGAAGGTGGGAGTTATATAATAGTTTAGAGTTGCTTAAGTCTTTGAAAGAAAGAACAAAATATAAAAATCATTAGAAGTTTTTAATAGAAATATTTGTAGGTAGGGATGTATTATTTTAAATTTTATTTTCGCAATTTTTAAAAAGGGAGAAACCAAAGAGAAATACATTTGCAGTTCTCAAACTATAAAATATACAAGGCACAATGGAAAACATTATTAACCTGACATGTTAAGAAAGAAGAAAAGAATAAGCATTAAAAATATAATGTACAGGAAATATAAAGTAGGTACATTTACATCAATAATTCTAATAATTATAAAATATGTAAGTCAATTTGTATAAAATTAAAATCCAGAAATAATGTGTTTTCAAAAGATTATTCTAAGACCAAGGCATACAGAAGAACTAAAATTAATGGAGGGAAAATGATGTGGCATAATTCCAATTTGTGAAATACAGGTAGTTTTGTAATACTATAATGATAAACCTTATACTTGTGAAGTTATTCTTTTTTTTTTTTTTTTTTTTTTTGTGGTGCTGGGTGTTGAACCCAGGGCCTCACGTCTGCATGCTTTGCATGTGCTGGACCACTGAGCTGCGCCCTCAGCACCCATTTTTTTTTTTTTTTAACTTTTTGAGACAGGGTCTCCCTAAGTTACCCAGATTTCCTCTGGTCTCGAACTTGTGATCCGACTGGCTCTGCCTACCAAGCCGCTGGGGATTACAGGCGTGCACCACCACACCCAGCTGAAAGTTATTCTTGAAAAATAACTAAACTGATCAGGAAAAAAGGGTTAGGACACAGAGCTGATCAGAAAAACAAGATTAGGTTAAAATCATTCAAAATTAATGTAACTTCATAATTAAGAGAGTAGAAAAAAGTAATCAAATGCATTGGTAATCACAAATAATGCAAATAGGCCAGTAAGTAGAAAAAGAATTTTATTATAATATACTTAGAAGCCATGAAATATTGATTAACTAAATGTTAATTTATGTCAATTTAATAGTTACAGTTAGAATAAATGGATATAGAAAAGTGAAAAATATGTAATATTCATACTGAAATAAATTGTTATTGTTAGGTGCCATTGAGTCAGGTCGGACTCAAAGCAACCCTCAGGGTTTTCAATGGCTGATTGTTTTGGTATTGCTTCGGGAGTGGATTGCCACATCCTTTACCCATTTTGGGGTGCTGGGGAGTGAACGTAGGTCCTCAGAGAGTTGGGAGCAGCACTCTACCAACTGAGCTAAACTCCAACCATCACTGAAATAAATTGTTGTTGTTGTTAGGTGCCGTCGAGTCGGTATCCGACCCATAGCAACCCTCTGTACAACAGGGGAAACACTATTGTCAGTCCTTCTCTGCTGTTCATAGGGTTTTCAATGGCAGATTGATTTTTGGGAGGGGGTTACCAGGTCCTTCTCTCAAGCCTACAGCTTCTGGTGTTCCCAGGCTGTCTCCCATACAGGTACTAACCAGGCCCGACCCTGCTTAGCTTCCGAGATCTGACGGGATCAGATGCCACAGGGCTATGGCTGCAGGCACTGAAATAAATAGACCTCCCGTATTGTCAATCGAGAAAAGATAACGAGGGAACTACCACACTTCTACATATCTGCTTATTATGGTAAAGGTTTAAAAGATGAACAATACTAAGGTTTTCTCCAGATACAGAAAATATTACTAACAGGAGGGATTCTACTGGTGTCTAGTTGGCAGAGACCAGATTTATTGCTAAATATCTTATAATGCATAGGAAGCTCTCACAACAGAAACAGCCTAAAATATTAATAATGTTTGAAAAATTCTGGTATATATTCAACAAAAACAGGAAAATTTGCATCCAAAGTAATTGTATCTATAGGTGCTGATAAACACCCAACCTTTTGAGATTGAATTTCATGGATTTGCTTGCAATATCTGTTAGCATTACTAGTTAAAACAATTTGCTACATGCAGATCCATGTCAAACTTTGGTTGATAATAGCAAAAGCAGAAAATATCTGTTTCCCTGTTAAGAAGTAAAAACAAAATTTCCTGACTTTCCCAGGAGCAAGCTGAGACAAACCCTTACCCCTCTTAATTGTTTTTTGGTAAAACTGGGCAATACTAACAGTTTAGAATTGTGTCTACCACGAATATTAAAAATAGGTAGAATTCTTCTTTCACCAGGAAGTGATGATTGTAGCAAGAACTGATCCCATCATGTTTTTTTCAAGGCAGATGAACACAGATTCTATCATTGAAAAGAATGTTTGTGTTTTATTTTCAGAGAGGGTACAAACATTTCCTGTTACCATAGAAATTTTTTCCATGTTTTAGATTCTTGGTAAAAATGGATAGACTACTTTAAAAATCTTAGAGGAATATAAAAATTAGAAGTGAACATGTTTTAATTATAATGCTCTCCTAACCAGGCTCAGGTTTAGCTCTGCTACTAGAGTGTGGTTCTGTGCTCTCTGACGCCCTGAGTTTGAGCACCAGCATCGCAAAAATGGGAGAAGGACTTGGCAATCCACTCCCAAAGCAATCCCAAAACAACTGGCCCTTGAAAACCCTATGAATAGCAGAGAAGCTCTGTCATGGTGCCCAGCATGGCACAGTGTCAAGGGAGTGTTTCATTCTGTTGTACATAGCATCGCTATGAGTTGGACCTGACTCGACAGCACCTAACAACAACAGCAATTCATAAACAGAGTGATATCATGATCCACAGATAAAGAGCAACAAGTCAATCTAATCACGGTCTATTTAAATTCTTAGTGCTCAATTTATCATGGTATTTGGGTGTGATAAGAACAGAATGACTTAATTATCCATAATAATTAGTTTTATCTGATAAATATATTTATCTGACATATCTATATCTATATCTATATCTATATCTATATTTACAGAAAAACTCTGATGCCTTTCTATATCAGTAGAATTAAGGATAGTGCATATATTATGATGAGAGATGAAGTTCTATATTTCCTTTATATGTTTTCATGTAATATAGTATTAAGAACAAATCTAGGGCTGGGGTGTAGGTCAATGGTAGAGTTCTTGCCTAGCATGCACAAGGCTGTGGATTTGATCTCCAGTAACCCTCCCCCCCCACAAAAAACACACAAGCAAATCTCAGTAATGGTATATAAACTAAATGTATTTTTATTCTAGTAGTTGACTAAATTCTGTGTAAGAGTGCATTCTTATGATCTTGTAGACTGTACCATATAATATAGGCATATCTAAAAATAATATACAGATCATTTTTATCCCTGCCACTACATGATTCACACTTTCTTTTAACATACAAATTGTACAAAGTATTGGAAAATTGTCTACCTTATTATAGAACTTATCTTTGAAGCTGGATGAAATTCACCTAGTGGTAGATTTTGCTTGAATTTCATGAAAAGGACAAAAATTTGTTGTTTCAGATTGCTGACTTAGTAGCCTACAAATTTTCATGTAGATTAACTATGGAAATTTGTGTAACAGCATTAAAAAACAAAACTATGTCATATGGATGTTTAGATTTTTGTCTGTTAGCAAAAAAATACATCACAAAATTCTCTAAGTTTTGTAGCTTTATTTTTCTTTTGTAAATTTATTTTAATTTATATTTTTCAGTGCTGGAGATTAAACCCAGGGGTTTGCACATGCTAGGCAAGCACTCTACCACAGTGCTACATTTTTGGCCCTTTGTTTTTTGGGAGAAAGTCTCATTATGTAGCTCAGGTTGGCCTCGAACTAATGGTTCTCTTGCCTCTGCCTCCCAGTGCTGGGATTACAGGTTTGTGCCACCATACCCAGCCAATTCTCTTCTTTTTATGAATGTCAAGGATATTTTATCTACATCTTATGTTCTATATTTAGATTTTTATTACCAGGTGAGAAAATGTTTAAAGAGGTAAATAGTTGCAGAGAATTCTGATGACACAATATTACTGAGTTGGAAAAATTATGTAAGTACATTTTTGAAATTAGTGTTTGTGTGTGTGTATGAGAGAGGAGGATAGTATGATACTGTCTATCATTTTGAGAGGTGTAAAACACAAATAAAGCCCTCTTAAGAAGACTCAGAATGTTAAGATTTTCAACTCTTTGCACTGTCCAAAATGTTGTACTCAAGACTTCATGAAATATAGCTGATTAAGACTGTTATAGCATAAGGTAGCTTGTCTAAGGCAAACATGATGGTTTGTTATGTTAGTCGTGAAAATTACTTACATAGTGGATTGCCCATCTGCATAGGCTTGGAATACAAATAATTCAAATGTCACATTTGAATTGATGCTACCACTTTATGAATTTTCCAGCAAACCATTCATAAAATCCGTTTTCTTAGTTGATCTCAGTCCCTGGGCTTCCTGAGCGTTTTTCTTAGAAAAAGCTTTCTATTTTTTCTTTATTGCATTGTGTACAGTGCAGTAAACTTGACCTTAAACAAACAAAGGACCTAACCATCGCATTATCAGCTATATGTGGGACATGGGTCCAAAGGTCAATTGAATGCTATGCAGAGCACACTGGGCAATTTTCCATGTCCATGACATGCTTTCTATGTTTAATGAAAGAATTCTGAGCAAAGGAATCAGGTCACTATATGCTCTAATTTTAGAATTCCAAGAAATCCATTCAGTTTCACCATTTCTAGAATCATCAATATGGCAAATGTTGTTTAACTGAAAATAAAAGTTTATTTATATCCTTCACACCTGTCTATCATGACTTATATCTAGAATAGGCAAATACATGGATGCAAAATATTGATTATGGTTGCTAATGGCTGGGACTGATGGAGGATTGGAGGATGGCTGCAGGGGTTTTTGAGATGATAAAATGTTCTAAAATTTATTGTGGTGATTCAACTCTGTGACTACCAAAACCCATGAAATTTTACACATTGAATTCATTACTTAAATAAGGCGCATATTATCTTAGTTAATCTTCACAAAACCCTATGATGTTAGAACTATTATAATTACCATTTTGTTGGTGAGGAAACTGGGACACAGAGAAATGAAATAACTTTACCAAGCACACATAACTTCATTAGATATCTTCTCCTGGGAGAAAAATAACAAATTCAATAAAGTGGGCCATACTGTAGTGATAGTAGTCTTTAGAAACACAGCTTCATTTTTAGTAATATCCTACAGCATTGAGCCAGAGCTTCTGTATACTTCATTGTTTCCCAGGATACAAAACTTCATAAACCTGGCGAGAAAATGGTTCCAAGGGAGAAAAGTGATACATGAAAAACCATATTCATAAAACAACTCTAAAATAGCTCTTACATTTATTTCTATAAATCACCTCTTAGCAGAGTTGAATACATAGGCAATGTGCTTATACATGGTATGGAGTCCTATATATAAGAATATGAAAACAATACCTTATTTAAGTAATAAATAGGAATAAAATATGACAAGATTATCTAGTGACAAATTACTTTATTAATGTGTAAAATATTTCATCCCTCTGTACTACTCTAGGATTTTTGGTTGCAGTTTAAACTCTCAGATGAAATGAAAAATGCTGATTTATTAAAGGATTCAAGAAATAAATTCAAGCATTCCAGGGAAGGAAATAATGTCCAATTGTACTTCTAGCTAAAAAGTCATGGATCAAGTTTTCTTGATCCTTCAGAGGTTTTATTGTTTCATACTCTATATCTCTTCTTCTATCTCCTACATCTTTTATCCTTTACTCATTTTTTTCTTGAAGTTACTTGTATTCCAGATGTACACATGTGACCACCTTAGCCCCAGTTTTACTTTGTGTCCTAAACTGGAAACACTAGCTAATTAAAGACTGGGTCTTTTAATTCTGAGTCTTGAAAGCAAGCAAGCTGATTATGTCACTGCTAATTAGCCAAGGTCGGTGATGCAGAATCCTGAGGGCATAACTATGCCCCTCAAATGTCAACCAATAGGTTAGGTTTCCAGAAGGAGCCCTGGGATGACCATTCTTAATGCAAGATTTGTGAAAACACACTTTAGTTTTTATCTGAAGTAGCAACTGATGAGAGTGAGAAGGGGATATTTCCCCTTTTATTAACATACTTATAACAAAATACCATAAACTGCATAGTTTACAAATAGAAATAAATTTCTTGTAGTTTTGGAGGCTAAAAAAATACAAAATCAAGGTTCTGGCATGTTTGGTGTCTGATGAGAGCCCATTTTCTGGTTTATACACAGTGCCCTCTTGTGGAGGCCACATGGGGGTGGTGAATGAGTTCTCTGGGGTGGTGAATGAGTTCTCTGGAGTCTTATTCACCAAGGGTGCTAAACCCTCTGGTGAGCTAATTCTCTCCTAAAGGCTCATTTCCAATATTACTACCTTGGAAGTTAGGATTTCAATATATGAATTTAGGGGGCATGGGTGGAGGGCACACAACTATTTTGACCATGTTGTTGTTAGGTGCCGTCGAGTCGGTATCCGACTCATAGCTACCCTCTGTACAACAGGGGAAACACTATTGTCAGTGCTTCTCTGCTGTTCATAGGGTTTTCAATGGCAGATTGATTTTTGGGAGCGGGTTGCCAGGTCCTTCTCCCAAGCCTACAGCTTCTGGTGTTCCCAGGCGGTCTCCCATCCCGGTACTAACCAGGCCCGACCCTGCTTAGCTTCCGAGATCTGACGGGATCGGATGCCACAGGGCTACCGCTGCAGGCGTATTTTGACCATAGTGAATGCATTATATCTAAAGAAAGGTATTTAATATTTTCTGATGTGAACTATTGCTAAATACCACTTTTGATATAAAGTATGATTTCAGACTTCAAATTTATGTATGGGAAAATACAATTCTTCTAAATAAGAATGAGAAAGAGGAAAATTTTCTTAGTGTCATTGTTGGCCAGTTTTTCTGCATATTAGAACAAATGATCACAATGTGCTGTTTGTATGGAAATGACATGACAATAATAATGTTCTTAAATACTGAGATCTTGCTATTGTTTCCTAGGATGTTTACTTGCTTTTTTTAAAATATAGAGTTAGTCATAGCTCAAGTTTTCAAAGTCTTAAAAAAAAACTTGCAAAATAACAGCTCATGCAGAATTAGATTATAATCTCAACCTTCAGGCATTAACAAAAATATTATATTTTGTTGATTTATCATATAAAGATTTGGCATACTCTTCATCCTCTAGGCACACAGCCATTGTATTCAAAGTAATTTAATTTGCTTTTATATTTGATGAAGACTATTATGTGGGTGAAAATTAAAATGTCAGAGAAAGTTCTTTACTATATTAAGAAATGTGACATTAGCTATAGCCTTTTTGGCAAGAATTTATATTCTGTAAATGAAATATTTAACTTCTATCATAGATCTACTCCAATCACATCGTGTGTGCTAATAAAATTGGAAGGGAGTGACATTCTTTGTAGAGAACAGCTGAAATAAAATGATCAGTTCTCTTAAACTTAAGTTATATAATTAAAAATTACAAAGAGTAAGTGCTACTAAATAAATATTTTTAAATTGTGATTACCCACCCAAGTTTGCATTCTCCTGTGACACTATCGTACAAGCTTTCAATATGTTTTTCTATGTATGTACAGCTGTTAGGAAATGCAGGAACACTGAGTTTTGGTTTCTGTTTTGCAATCTCTAAGAATCTTTAACTGTCAATTCAGTCCAAATAAAGTGATTTTTTTTTGTTTGTTTGCTTGGATTATTTGTTTGTTCTTATCTTAGTATAAGAATATTTTAGAATACTTCAGTAATTGTCATGTATAAAATGAATACAACTGATTTCTGTGTATAACTTAAAATGATTCGGCCCATTTGTTTTAAAATAGCTGAATTTAACAAGAATCTTTTACTTATAGTCTAGATGACTCTACATTGTTATGTCATTTGTTTAATTTTGTTCATTTTTAACTTGGTAGCATTGGCATTTAAGAAGCTGACAAAAATATGGAATTACTTTTATATACCACTAATGAGCTGGTGTTCATTAGATGGGGAGAGGGAGTGTAAATGAAAAAAAGTATGACGTATTATATTTTTAAAATTTGAAAGGTTATCTAGAACTAATAAAATTCTTTTAAAAACTTTGTTGGGAGCCAGGCATGATGATGTAAGCCTAATCCAAGAGACTATAAAGGAAAGAGGAGATAGGAGGACAGCATGTCTGAGGCCATAAGCAGCCTGCCTAATTTAGGAGACCTTGTCTGGAGATTAAAACAAAAAGATGGGGTGGGGAGCTGGGGATGCAGCTCCGTGGTAGAGCACTTGAAAAGTATATGTAAAGTATGAAAAGTATATGTGAGGCTCTGTGTTCAACCCCCAGGACTACTGCCAAATACACACACATATATATATATATACACACACACACACATATATACATATATACATATATATATATTTACACATATATACATATATATATTTACACATATATACATATATATATATATAAGTGTTTGAATGGGTTTTATTCACTTTTCTTTCTGAGAAGCAGATGAAAAATTAATGCTCATTAATTGAGGGAATGTAGGGGAAGAGATGAAATCAATGGGCATTTTCTCTCTCTTGCCTCTGTTTACTTGCTGCATTCATGTACTTTAGACAAATTAAAGAAGAGATGTTTTATAAGGTTTTCATTGTGTGCAGAGTCCTAGACTTTCATAGACCACATATAATTAGAAAGTAAGAAAATGTGTTTCTGCCTAAGGTCCTGTCAAGCTTTTATCACAGACAAAACATGAGATGGGGTACACAGTTGAATGGAAAATTTCGGATTTTGACAAGCAGTGAAGTTTGGATTCAGATCTCATTTTTGCTATATGCTGACGACAGTTTCTTGGAAAGTTACTCCTTTGCTTCTATGAGTCTCTGTATCTTATTCTATTTTTAGAACTATTGCAATGATTGCATGGCAACATGCAAACACACCCAATGTTTCCTTGATAGTGGATAATATTACTTCCTTATCCTTTTTATTTCTATAGACAGGATGTGGACAGAGACATTCTCACATTGTAATATCTTTGTGAGTAAGAGAGCAATTATACTTTTCTTTCTGCATTTCAGAGCTTAGCCTGGGCCCTTCTCCATAATACTCCATATCTGTGGATTGAATTAAATTAAATTAGGGGTGCAGTTGTAGCTTAGTGGCAAAGCACTTATCTAGCGTACACAAGGACCTGGGTTCACTCCTCAATACCACAAAAAATTAAATTAGGTCTACTTCTTATATTAAACATACAGTTGCTAATTTTACAATGTATGACTAAGTATTTTCCTGGGATAGTAGGTCCAAGAAAATGGAGAAAAAAGAGGTAAGAGACATTTTCATATCATGAAATTAAAACTATAATTGTGGTTAATAATAATTAAAGAAAAATAGTTGACCAAAGTCTGTGTTATGCTGGACTTTTTCTTTCCACAGTAATTTAAAGATGTTTGATCTTATAACTCTCAGTTTCTACATTTATAAGAATGGATTTTTTAATACAATTATCATTGATTAAAATATATTAAAGTTTGGTGGCTGCAGATATACCTCAGTGGTAGAATGCATGCCTACATGCACAAGACTCTGGGTTCAATCCCCCTCACTGAAATAAATAAATAAATTCCACTGCCATTATATAATTTATAAATGATTTAAAAGTTTTATTTTAATGGTTGACTGTGTCATGCTATCTTATCCTTATCTACTCTTGTCTATCTCTACATTTATGCATCAACACCATCATGTACACACACACACACACACACACACATATATGTATGTACGTGTGTATATATGTACACACACGTAGAAGATGGACACGCATACACACATACAGATTTATATAGACCACGTCAGCACATTGCATAAAATTATAAGGTTTAAAATGATAATACTATAGTTTTATGTCTTTTTCCTCTTAATTTTAAGTTTATAAGGTTTGTCAGTGTTGATGTCTGTGGCTTTATATCATTTACTGCTATGTAGTATTTTATTTATGAATTTACTTAAATTTATATATCCATCTTATAGATTAATTATACATTTAGATATATAAAAATTTTCGTATGTAATTGAGATTGAAGTATATCTGTAATTGATATAATTTTTTAACCACTTCTATTTTAAGATAATTCTACACATTAATTAGAAACTCTCTGTGACTTTTTTTTTCAGTATGGGGATATTGAACCCAGGGCCTCATGTATGCTAAGTAAGTGCTCTATCACTGAGTTGTGCCCCTTTATTTTGACACAAGGCTCCCTAAATTGCACACGCTGTCTCTGGTGTCAAACTTGTGACCCTCTTGCCTCAGCCTCCTGAGTCACTGGGATCACAAGCATGCTTCATGGTACCCAGCTTGACCATGATTTTAATGACTATATTAGTTTTATTTATGTATCATAGCTTCCTGAAGCCATTCTCTAGTGATGAGTTTGAGTTTTCCCCAGTTATGAAGGCAAATTGCTTTTATAAAAGTTGAACTGAATTTTACTTCAATCAATTCTATATGGCAAAAAGTTTTTGTCTATATCCTCTCATCACTGAGTATTTTCAAAAACAAATGAATATAGGCAAACTTTTCCAATTTTAGGCAAAAATTGTTTTATTGGTAATTTCATTTGTATTAGTAAAATGAATGATAGTTCCTTATTTTTCCTCTTTTGTGATATGTCTGTTTGTATAATTTGAGAATTTAATCCCATTGAATTTTTGCTTTTTTTTAAAAGACGCAATACTCCTAATTCTTTAGTGACTCACTTGATCTTACAGATAGTGCCAGCCATAAAATGGTTTTCTTTAACTGAATTGATTACTTTCCCATGAAAGAATCCAGAGAAATGAATTATAAGTGATGTGACTTGTCTAATTCCCAGAAGCATAATGATTTCAGTAGGAAGAGTTATTCTTGGTGATGGATTATTTTCAGAAGAAAATATTTATATTACGTTGAAAAGTCAGTTTTCACATACAAATTTACTCTTATATATTATGTACAGAGTCCACTTGTGGAATTGCTTCATGTATTTCACCACTGACATTTCAATAACCTTTTATTTCATTCTAATCTTTTTCTACTCTTCTCAGATCATGCAAACCAACAAATATTGGACCCAGACTAAATTTCTAAAGATATTTACTTAGCATTTTTTCTCTCTCATAAATGAAGAAGTATTTCTTTTAAAAGCCCAAGCATACGAATTGGATCTTAATATAACATTCACGATGCTCATTTCTTTTCTAATGATTTCTCTCATATTCCTTCATATTTAAGTTATTCTCATTTCTACATAGTGTATGATACCTATTTAATCTAACTTAATTTTACTACAGATTTTTAGTAAAAAAGGTTTTAAGGATGTTCAAAAATATTATATTTTAGTTTTTTGTTGTTTAGGGGTTTTGGAGTCAGTCAAACTTTTGTGAATTAAAATAGAATCTCTGCCAATTTTTCCATGTATAATCTATTACTATATAGCAAAGAATTTCTCTGGGGTTCAGCATTGTGATGACTGAATGAAATAATTGGGAAAGGAGTTAACCACAATGTACAAACAGGGAGAATATCCAGTAACTTCTTGGTATCAAAAGTCATCCAAGTACTTTGAGTAGTTTTTGTTTGCCACATTTTGAGGGAGGGTATATCATTTTTGTCAGTTTGTTAGATTTTGGTCAAGATGTAGCCTGATTTTTACAGCAGATCTTTGTGCAATTCTCCACTGAAGTGTCTTCTCCATTAGCTAAGACAATAGGTTTTAATGTAAGATACTAAGGTCAGATCTGTCCAACTTCACCAGTCTAAACTGTTTGCCTCACTCAGGGTACTAAACAGAATTGGATTTCTTACTAAGACCTTCTCAGGAAAGCTTCAAAAGAGAACAGCTTCAAAACTCTTCTTCCTATGATACTGGATGGTAGAGGGGAAAGAATACTGGAGGATTGCCAATTATATACAATAGGCTTATTACTGCTAATCACTGTCAATAAAAGCTCACATCATTCCCCTCTGTTTGAGGAGAACAATGAGAATTTATGCAATGCACTGGAATCCTGGTCAGTATTGGGAACTTTTAATGTTGTGATATCTAATCAAATCCTGAATGTACTGGTTCTATGAACCACATGAAAAAAAGAAAGTTAAACTTATTAAACAATAAAAAAACACATTTTAGAAAATGAAAAAAGAAAACCAACTTATATGTCTTGTTTTGTGCATATATTGGTTGCTGGATAAGCAGAGTAATTATTTCCTTGATACTTAGTTTTCTGTATTCATTATGATAAGCACTATGGCAATGGTTTCTCCAATGTATTTCACAGACTCTGAAGATTTTGCATACTTGACTTAGGGGTTAACAGCTGCAAAGACCCAGTGGGTACAGTTTTATTTCTTCTCTGCCAGGCAGTTGTACTTTTACCTTCTATATGTAGAGGGAAAGGTGTTTTTTTACTTTTTTTCTCTTTTGTCTTTTGAGGTACTTTTGCTATTTCACTTGCAGATGACAAAACATCTGAGATTGGGCTCTCAATTTTCTGATCCTGTCATATATTTTAGATCACTGGCAGGACGAGCCACACAATTTGTGGGATCCATGCAAAATGGAAATACAGGTCCCTTTATTAAAAAATTGTTAGGAATTTCAAGGAAATGGCCACAGAACACTATCCAAAGTCTGAGGATCTTCTAAATGCAGAGCCCTGTGAAACTGCACAGATTGATTGTGCATGAAGCCAGGCCTGAAGATGGGACCAAAAGAGGCCTCGATGGGCTCCTATGTATAGGACTCTACTGCTGGGTCTTGGCCAAGAGCATCAGAAAGGGCAGCCAGGTTCTCATCAGAAGAATCAGTTTCTTCTGGTCACTTCTGTCACTATGCACATAGCTTCTCAATCATTAACTAGCATGCTGACATTGTTTGCATTAACTATACCACCATAGCCCTCTCCTGATGGAAAACTATGAAAAAGTTGTTGTTAGGTGCCATGAGTCGGTATCTGACTCATAGTGACTCTCACAGGGTTTTCAGTGGTTGACTGTTTCGGGATTGCCTTGGGAGTGGATTGCCAGGTCCTTCTCCCATTTTTGCGGTGCTGGGAATTGAACTCTGGGCCTCAGAGACTGCAGCGCAGCGCTCTACCCACTGAGCTAAATCCCAGCCCCATGAAAAAGTAAGTCAGCTTAAATATGTCAAGCTCACAGAAATGGAAAATATTTGAATGGCTGTTTGCAAGCTACATATATTCTTAAAATTCTCTCTACATCATTAAAAATTAACAAAAGTATATTTTGTAACATTTAAAATTGGATTAATTGGCTCTGGAAGGTATCCATCCCCAAAACCAGAGAGACATCCTTGAACATGAGAGTGTCGAATAGGTGGCTGCTTTGTAGTTTATCTTGTCTCCTCCGCTTCCCCTTGTCCTTCCCTCCTCTCTCTGCAGGCACAGCTGTAAGTCTTATGCATAGCATTGGATTGATAGCCCAGCAATGTCAAAACTGTGGCCCTAATGAAGCAGAACATACATAATTAAGTGAATACACAAGAAGAAGGGCTGTCTGTGAAAGAAAGCTGGCCTTCACCAAACACAAAATCTGCCAGTTACTTGATCTTGTACTTTTCAGACCCCAGAACTGTGAAAAATAAAGTTCTGCTGTGCATAAGCTTCTCAATGTACAGTATTTTGTTAGAGCAGCTTGAATAAGCTAGAACAAGTTATCATATTTTATACATGTGTGGATATTTATTCATTCATTCATTCACAATGCTCTCTTTCTACCTTTATGTACCTATAAACAAAGAATCTGTTCCAGAATCACATAGGAGAACGTGAAGGCATAATTTAAACAATCATGAATTAGGAGGCATGAAGACATTACCAATATTATTCTCAGAAATCTTCATTTATTGCAATTTCATAATAATAGAAATTTCCCCAGAGAATGGATGTATTGGTTTCTTTCAAATATTCTCACCAGGGGCAGAGGCACACTCCTATAATACCACTCCTATAATACCTATAATACACTCCTATAATACTTGGCTGACAGAGGCAGAAGGATGACAAGTTGGAGGCCAAGGGCATTCAGCACAATTTATTGAGACTGTTTTTCAAAATAAAATTTAGAAAGGGGATAGGTGTGCAGATTAGTGGAAGACCACTTGCTTAGCTTATGTGAGACCTGGGGTCCAATCGACAAGTACTGATAAACAATTATGCCAGCACATAGTACACAGTGTTATTTATAAAAGTAATGTACCACATTTTGATTGAATATTTGGGTAATGTGAGCAGTCATGAAAACACTGAGTATTTGCATCAAAGTAATCCAGTTTAGATAATAGGAATTTTAAGTATTTATGCACTAGATAAATGAGATTGGAGTATATGTTTAAGAGGTAATATGCACATTTCTGAAGTCCTT
>VMDO01029809.1:0-22152 GCA_007922755.1 Pedetes capensis | reverse complement strand
TGTTAGGTGCCGTCGAGTCGGTATCCGACTCATAGCGACCCTCTGTACAACAGGGGAAACACTATTGTCAGTGCTTCTCTGCTGTTCATAGGGTTTTCAATGGCAGATTGATTTTGGGAGGGGGTTGCCAGGTCCTTCTCCCAAGCCTACAGCTTCTGGTGTTCCCAGGCGGTCTCCCATCCAGGTACTAACCAGGCCCGACCCTGCTTAGCTTCTGAGATCTGACGGGATCGGATGCCACAGGGCTACAGCTGCAGGCTTCAATGTGACTATACATCCATTATTTCACTTGGTGAGCAGAGACATCATCACGATAATATAGATTATATATTATAGAGACCAAAGCTCAGAGGCATTAAATTACCTGCTCAGGGGCATACTAGGTGGAAAATAGGGAGCACAGATTCACAACCAGCTCATGACTCCATAGTTCTGTACTCTACTCTATGTTCCACAGATCCCTGAGAACATGAATACATGGAAGTAATGAAACTCTAGTGGTCTCAGAAAAGTTTCTCTCTAGAGTGACTAGTGGGGACCAAAAGTACCTTGACCATGTCTGCCACTGGTCTGCTGAGGGACTTGAGCTGTCAAATATAAATCACTGCCAGTTATGATGACCCTGGATAGCACTGTCACCATCTAGGACCTTTGAATCCCTGAACCTAAAAGGTCAGTATGATTTGGGGCTATAAGTTCATTTTTTCTTTGACTAAAATTCCTCACTAGGCTACTTTAGAAACCTGGAAAAGCTTCCCTCTGACCTAATGGACTTTCCACTTCAATAATGGACAGATGTTAGCAATTAAAGATGTCCAAAGTACAATAAAGAGAACCAAGAAGCCCACAGGATTGACCTTATGCTTTAGGTAATAGCTCTCTGAGGATATTATGCCTTCCTAGAGATCAAGAACAAAACCAAGGCTATGTGAAGTTACAGACAAGTGCCTCTATTTTATTTTTATTATTTGATCTTCCTCTGGATGCTTTCTTTATATCCCCAAGCCTCTTGACTAGACAGCCAGGTGGAAAGAACGGTATAAAACACTCTTTCCTCATCACAAATACAAGGTTAGGCTGCAGAAGTTCTTTTAAAGTCTGGAAGCTGGAGCATGTGATTATTTACTCAGAACATCTCTACCTGTCCCTACTTCCCTAATTGGCCTAGATTTATACTCTTCGAAGTCCCAGTGACAAAGATAATGAAAGAATTAAATTTTCAAAGAGATAATTATATTTAGAAAAGTTTTAATTTATCTTTGAAAAGTATTTTATAAATTGCATGGCATAGTGATTTCATTAAAAATGTTTTTGTATTGTGGTAAAATAACAAAAAATTTACCATTTAACAATTTTAAATGTACAATTTAGTGGCATTAAATACATTTACAGTGTTGTGCAAACATCACACTCTCCTCTCAGCTGGAGAACATTTTCATCATCCCAAACTGAAACTTTGTATCCATTCAATACTCCCCATTGTCCCTCCATCCTCAGCCCCTGGCAACCTCTATTCTACTTTCTGTTTTTATGAATTTGGGTATATTCTAGGAGTTTTATACAAGAAGAATCACAGTGTCTGTCTTTTTGTGTCTGGTCTATTTCACCTAGCATAATGATTTATCTGTGAACTCTACATATACAGAATCTCAACCCTTTGTATGGTTGAATAATATTCCATCATATGTAGTTATCCTATTTTTTATCAGTTCAATCTGTTCATGAATTTTTGAACTGTGTTTCCATTTTGGCTATTATGACAATGCTGCTCTGAGCATTTCTGTACAAGTATCTGTTTGAGACTTTGCTTTCAACATTTTGGGTATAAACCTAGGAGTAGAACTGTTGAATCATAAAGCAATTCTATGCATAGCTTTATGAGAAATTGCCAAACTGTTTCCCACAGTGGCTGTACCCTTTCATACTCTCAACAGTAATGCACAGGACAAAGGTTCCAATTTCTTCCTATACTTATTAATACTTTTATTTCCCTTTTTTGAAAAAAAAAATCACCATCCAGCATGTGGAGTGCTATTTTATTGTGGTTTTGATTTGCATTTCCCTAAGGATCAGTACACCTGCAGCCACAGCACCATGGCATCCAATTCCATCAGATGTTGGAAGCTAAGCAGAGTCGGGCCTGGTTAGTACCTGGATGGGAGACAGCCTGGGAACACCAGGTGCTGTAGGCTTGGGAGAAGGACCCGGCAACCCACTCCCAAAAAACAATCCACCATTGAAAACCCTATGAATAGCAGAGAAGCACTGACAATAGTGTTTTGCCTGTTGTACGTAGGGTCACTATGAGTTGGATACCTACTCGAGGGCACCTAACAAGAAGAACTAGCATTGTTGACTACCATTTTTAGGGCTTTTAGCTATTTGTACATCATCTTTGAGGAAATATCTACTCAAATATTTTGCCATCTTTGAAGTGGGTCATTTGTTTTATTTTTGTGGAATTGTCAGTATATTTATATATTCTTGATATTAATCTTTTGCCAGGTTCATGATTTACAAATATTTTCTCCCACTCCATGGGCTGCCTCTCTTCTGAAAATGTTCTGAAGCCGAGAGGAGAGTGTGATGTTTGCACAGCACTGTAAATATACTTAGTGCCACTAAACTGTTGCCTCTGGTGGTAGTGTCCTTTCATGTGTAAAAGTTTGTGATTGTGGGCTCAGTCATAGAGCATTTGTCTAGCCTGTGAAGTCCTAGGTTTGATCCCTAGCACAGAAAACAAAATTGCTGAAAAGTTTTCAATTTTGATGAACACCATAGAAATTCAACATTACTTTGATATTTGACAGTTAAAAAAATTTTATAAGAAATGAAATTATCTCAACTGCTTCTCCTTTTTCCATATTTAATATTTATATTTATCTTGAAAGCAGAGCTTATGTTGCACAGTGGTCAATATCATTACTTTGATTTGACTAATTAAAAAATGTCATATTTTAGAAAGCACAAAAATATGTAACAAGATGGCTCACAATTTTAGGTCAAAAATGTAATAGGTTGTTACAGTTGTGAGTTTATCACTAAGGAAAGAAAAAATGGAAGTAAAGCAACATTTTAAAGCAAAATGGATATATCAGAAATTCATCACTGGATAGATTATAAAATGTCTCTTGCTTTCATATAATAGATATAATTTATTGATTCTCTCTGAATTTATTAGAGAAATAAACCATGTTAAATAATCATTTATGCTAAGTACAAACAGCAAAGAATCAAAATTATTCTCTGCAGCAAGTACTAGGCTGGTGGTTAATAGCATATACATTCATTTTCATACCTCTTGCCCTTTTAAATATATCTCTAAGGAAAGAAAGTGGTTATTATTTGGTTTTCCCTATGTGAAATTTCTCACATAATGTATTAAATCTTAAAAAGTTATGTGAAAAGTACATTTTTCTTTTGAGATTCTCATTCATAGTTAAGTATGCTTATGGGCATATTTCATTTAGCATGGACATTTCCAATTTAACTTGTTCTAGAAAATGTAACATTCATAGCTAATTTCCAACATAACATTTAGAAATCACTCAAAGTGAAAACCCATTATTGTTTTTTGCCATGTTTAAAAGCCAAATGCAAATGAAAAGCGAAGGAAAACTATATTTTACTTTTAGATCTTGTATTTAAGTTCTTTTTCCAGAAAAAGTTAAGTCTTGTGTAGGTGGTACATTTGTAATGCCATTCTATGTTTCAAACACAAGGTAGAAAGGGTTCAGGAAGAAACAGACACATGTTGATATCCATCATGATGCTATACTCATAAACCTGCCATTTGGAGACAGTCCTCAATGACCAGATGGGCTGCCATGTTATCTAAGTTACATGTATTACAATGGCTTCATTTGCTGTTAAGCAGTATAGCTCACATCCTGTCTTTAATGTTCTACTAAGTTTTATTACAGGCGGTTTGGATTACGTTCTCCCCAACTGAACAGCCTCCCTGATCTGTGTTGTATGACTTACTTGCAAATGAACAGATTTTCACATATGAACTTTCTCGTATGAACTGATGAACAGTATGTCTCAAAGTATTCTTTTCAGAAAACTTATAATGCTACAATTATTATATCAAATTTTAAGGAACTCAAAATATTCACAAGTTTAGATTAAAAATAGTCATTTATATATTATATAGAAAATCACAGTTGATATTGTTTTTATTGCAATTTACCTCTGGAAATATGCATAAAATGAAAAAAAAAAACCCAAATCATGGAATTAACCTTGAAGTTTGAGCCAATTAGTGGATTTTTAAATGTTAGAGTTTAATGGAAAATGTTACTCAAGTGCAACAATTTTGCAAATGGAAATTTTACATGGAGCTTCTAAAAAGGAATAATTTTAAGATAATCTAATGAATTTAGGGTTACTTAGATAAAAACTTTGCCAAGAATACAAGTAGTGTAAAGAACATATAGAGACATTTGCAAATGTCTTCCACATATGATTCAATAAAATATTTCCTGCCAACTAAGAATTTCAGACACTGAGAGTTCCTGAGTAGGATGGAAGAGGTGCTATCAGATGAGGTACGCCTCTCTGTGGAGGTGACATGGGCTGGGAATCACACAAATGGAAGGGGACAGCCCCACCTCTGGGGAAAATGGTCTCTAAAGAGGCAAGAGTATGAATATCAGTCTCAAAAGCATATTAAAAGTGTATTTTTAAAAACTAAGTGGTAAATGAATCAAACAAAAGTTCAGTTACACATTACTATATTAATATATCTATGTGTGTATGTTCTAAATATGAATATTAAATATGAGTGCATGCATAAATAGCATTTCTCTAGAGAAAACTGAAGAGAAGTTTCTTAAGTTTTAAAGATAAACCCACAGTTGTTGTTGGTAGGTGCCATCCAGTCAGTGTCTGACTCATAGTGACCCTAGGACTCTAGGTGAAACAATATTGATATTGTTTCTCTGCTTTTCATAGGGTTTCCAATGGCTGATTGATTTTTGGGAGTGGGTTGCCAGGTCCTTCTCCCAAGCCTACAGCACCTGGTGTTCCAAGGCAGTCTCACATTCAAGTACTAACCAGGCCCGAACCTGCTTAGCTTCCGAGATCTGATGAGATCAGATGCCACCATAGTACGGCTACAGGCTAAACCCTCAGTGGCTAAGATTATCTCTGTAATCTATATCCTGAAAACATTTGCTTGCTATTCATCCTAATAAATCCGCCTTGTCCTTATTTTCCCTTGTCCTTTCTTTCTGCCAGTATCTGATATTCTGTACCTTACCAAGGGAGCTGGGGAAGGTGAAAAGAGCTCAACTATTTCAAATAAAAAGAGATCTAGTCAGCACTACAACTCCACATTTCTCAGTTCTGGAAATGAGCATGGAATCCTGAGGAGAATCTACAGAGGTGACTCTGCAGGTGTCAAGAAGAAAGGGTACTGAGGTGGGACACCTGAGGACTTGACACTGATGCTATTCTCCTGGGATCTGTGCTCTTGTGCTCCCTGACCACCTCTGCCTGGTCTGACTATTTCATTTGCATGGACATTAAACTCCAAATGTCACCACACACTACGCTTTCCCATTTTCTCACCACAGGTGCTTACAGATCAGGCTTTTGCTTAACCTGCCGCTGGCTGTTGGGCCATTATCTGTCCCTCATAGTATTAGGACTGCTATATTCTTTCCTTTGATGAAGAGTGGCAGGGGTTCTTTCTCATCGCTCAAGACAGCTCACCTCGCCTTAGGAAGATGGTACTACCACTAGCTCTTTATCAAAGGATTTCTCTGAGTCAGGGACTACTGTGTATCATTATGATGCTATGCTTCTATACAAGAAAGCATACTTTAATCCTAAATTCAACACAGCCACCAAGTTTACCAAATCTCTATTTCTATACCAGAAAAGACTCCAAATTCCCTGACTCTTCCTCAAACAGAGCTCAATACATTCAAAAAAGAAAAAAGAAAGGAAAGAAAGAAGAAAAAACTATCACTTCACTAACTCATTCATTCATTAATTCAGCAAGTACCCACAATATTATTGACTAAATCCATGTGTCAAGTATATGTCTGACAATTGTCAAATTTGGTTATAGCAGGGATTACAGTGTAGAGGTGGGGCATGGTAAATAAGGTAACTGCAGCAGGCAAATGATATTCTTGTCTAATTAGCAGGCATTTCTTTCTTTTCTCCTAAAAGAATCTGGATTTACCCAGAAGTATCCTCCTTCATCCTGAATCCATGCCATGTGAATGGGGACGATTCTATCTACATATCTGGAGAAGAGGTTGCCAAGCCCTAGTCTTGACCAAGCAGAGAACTATATCCCTCTGGACACAGGATTGGTTCTGGGATCTACTAGACACAGCTCCACTGAACATAGGGCCTTTTGTTGGAAATTCAAGAGAAGAAGAAAATCTCCTGCTAGATGTGGACCTAAGAGGGTGTAAGGACTCCATGGGGAGAAGCTTGTCAGCCTGGGAGTGAGGGTGGGAGAGAGGGAGGAGGTCTGGGGAGAGCCTTAAGTAGGCTGGAAGGTGGTCAGGGAGGGAGAGACAGAAGAGGAGAGAGAAACACATGTACCAATTCCAGCATTTGAGTGTTTACATCTAGTGGTGGCCAAAGCTCTAACGGCAAAGATAGAAGCTCTGATAATCTACAGAAGGAGTGCTGGGGAGAAGCAACCAAGACTGCCTGGAGTAGCTGGGGAAAGCAGTGTCCACCTGGCACCTGCCTTTCCTTTGCTGAGTCTTCTTCTCTTTCCCCTAGAATGACTCACTTCATCTACCCTGCTCTAAAAAGACTGAGCCCACAGATACCAGAGAACATGGCATGGTCATATTTATGTCTCCTCGTGCTTAGCACTGTGCCTGTTAGATTGAACATATAGCATGATTTCAACAAAAATTCCTTAAGTGCCTATGTACCCAGCTCTCCAGTGAACACAGGATGCTTTGACAAGATCTGAACCCTTGCCTGCCCTTGAATTCTCTATAACTAATATACACAGAGCACTGGCCTTCAGGTAGAGGCCTGAAACAGTGTGCTAATTTTCTCTTTTTCTCTTACTCCCCTCCTCCTTGCTCCAGCCCTTAGTCTAGCAACCCATCATAAGACCTTAATGCAAATGTCACCATGCCACTTATATGAACATTGTCAGTTTAAGGCCCAGCTTCCTTGTATATGTTCTCAAAATGTCTTTTGCTTCTTGGGAACATTTGACCCCACCTGGGGACATTTTTGATTAACACAGCTGGGAGTGAGGTTGCTGTTGGCATCTTGTGGGTAAAGGCAAGAGATACTGTTAAACATCCTACAATGCACAGAACGGTCTCCCTATAACAAAGAATTATCTGGCTCCAAATGCTAATAGTGCTGAAGGTGAGAAAATTAAGTAAATCATCTTAGTTTAGAACTATTGAGTTACTTTTTAAATTTTTGATTATGTCTTTCCCCACATTAAACTACACATTGCAGAAGGGCAAGGACTAAGTTTGTTTTGCACCACTATATTCCCAAAGACCCATGAGTAGGAGGGGGAAACACTCATTTGTTTCATAAAGAAATGTTAAATCTATTCTCTGAAACAGAACACAGTATTTAAGTCACTGCTCTTCTTTATTGCAATGTAAATTAATAGGTAAATTCAATTCTCTGTTCATTTATCATATTCTAGAAACATTCATTCTGGGTCATGTGGTGATATTTTGGTTTAATAGAGGAGGCTCCATCCCACATGAAAGTGTTTGCTGTAGCATATTAGGATATCCTTGTGAAATTGACAAGACACTGTAAAAGGCACAGCTCCTACTGCAACGGTCCCTTAGACTTTGAGCAAGCACATAGTGCTGACAAACCTCACTGACACAAATGGCATGGTGCTTAACATGTGTAATGATCAGCATTTTACAGAGTTATTCAGAGTGGCACCATTAAGATCTCCTTAAAGCAAAAGATGACTGAAGCTCCTGTATAGCACATGGGCTCCCAACTGATAATGAGCTTGCCTTCCACTGAGCTGTGCCTTCCATGACTGACTGATACAGTTCTAAAGCTTCTAATTATAAGCTTGAGTCATAATATTTGCTTTAATGCTTTAATTCAACTGAACATTCAGCAGGAATTTTTAAAAATTTAGAAGTCAATTTTTGGGAGAGCTTCAATGTAAAAACATGGGGGAAAGGCCATGGTTAATTATTAAACAAAACTTAAAACAATGTACTAACATGTACTACTTCTTAAAAATGGAATGTAACTAGCTTACAGATGGAGAACACAACCCTAAAAGCATGTTACTAACCCATTGGACCTATTTTCATCCAAAGATGTTGACCTTCTCCATGAGGCAGTGAATTCTTCAAATATACATGATGCCTTCATTTGAAAGCATGCAAGTTCATTCATCTTTCATATTTTTATGTTGAATTTTTATATGAAAAAAATATTTCAAAGAGTCTAGCTTCATATAATACAGCTTAATTTTGACCTAAAAAGCTTTATTCCTTTTTTCCCCCAGAAAATACTTCAGTCTTTGGTTCTCATTCCATCAAATACAGGACAGGGAAAGGGAGTTTTTTAGGCACACTTTTTTGTTTTTTGTTATTGTTTTTGTTTGCTTGCTTGTTTGTTTTGCACTACAAGGGGGTTAACCCAGGGCTTCAGTTGTGCTAGGCAAGTGCTCTACCACTGAGCCACACCCTTTGAATCCCATTCTCTTTTCTTTATTTTGAGATAGGATCTTGTTAAGTTGTGCAGGCTGCCTCTGGCCTTGAACTCACTATCCTCCTGCCTCAACCTCCTTAGTTGCTGGTATTCCATTATTGCTAGGTATTGGAAAGGATATAAAAAACATTTGGAATCCCTCTCCTCAAATCCAGCCACTTAAGATATTTTCCCCCCTCTGGTCTCTTCCCTTAAGGAGCTTAAATTCTTCTGGGGCAGAAAAACATGTATTTCAGAGATTATTTTATGCAAAAAACATTTTTGAGTGAATGATTGACTCTCATTTGCCAGGTGAAAAGCATAAGCCTCTGAGAAGCTAGCTGAAAGCATTATGGAAGATACATTCCCAGGCCTCGTGAGGCTGTGCATCCCACATGTAGTTTCTGTACCATTATGAGACTGCACAGTCTATGAGGGCAGGGGACAGAGATGCTCAGAATGGCTCAGAATAATAGCTTGCTTCTGCATCTAACTTCTCTTTAAGTATTGTAAAAGATGTTTTTAAGTAGGAGCAAGCCCCTATAGAGGAGAAATGTCTATTCTTAGGATTTTACTATGATTACCCTATAGAGAAGAAAGGGATAAAAGTTTTCCTGCAAAACCAAACCTCCATGTATGTGGACTATGTTTATTTGAAGAACTTTGGGAATAACAGTAGAGAAAAGTAAAACCTCCTATTACTGTACTAATAATAAGATAACCAGGATAGCTAGGATTTACTTGGGCACACACTTAATTGAAAAATCATTGGAGTTGGGGCAATTTCTTATGCATTTCCCTCCCCATATAGCCCCTTGTACATTATAGATGCTTAATAAGTATTTGTTAATTAATTCTGCTTACTGCTTGGATAAATGAGATATTAATGGTGGTATTCAAATAGAACTTGAATACTTATTGACAAGAAAAATAAACACTATCTATATCCAACCTTTTTTAATGACTATAATTGCACTGGGCTGGGGCTGAGCTCAGTTGGTAGAGTGCTTGCTCTGTGCTTTCTGAGGCCCTGGATTTGATCCTCACCACCACAAAAATGGGAGAAGGACCTGCAGCCTACCCCTAAAACAATCTCAAAACAATCAGCCATTGAAAACTCTACAAATAGCAGAGAAACATTGATAGTGCTGGGCATGGCACAGTGTCCTAGTGTTTCATCTATTGTACATAGGGTTGCTATGAGTCGTACCTGACTTGATGGCACCCAACAACAACAACAACAACAACAACAACATAACTGCACTACCAAAAATATGCCTGCAGCCTTAGCACTGTGGCATCCAATCCTGCCAGATCTTGGAAGCTAAGCAGGGTCAGATTTGGTTAGTAGTTGGATGGGAGACCATCTGGGAACACCAGATAGTGTGGGCTTGGGAGAAGGACCCGGCAACCCACTCCCAAAAATCAATCTGCTATTGAAAACCCTATGAATAACAGAGAAGCACTGACAATAGCACTTCACCTGATGTATGTAGGGTCACTATGAGTTGGACAGTGACTTGATGGCACCTAACAATAACCACCACCACCACAAAAGACATACATACTACCTTACTGTTTTTGCTGCTACTGTTGCTTCCATTATTTAGTAAACATTAATTAGGAGAGGTAACTGTTTTTCTATTTTTAATACAATGCCCGGCCACTATGGGTATATGATTTTCAATGTAGCAAAGGGGAAAGGATACACAATATCAAAATAATGGGAGGCCAGTGACAAACTGCAGTGTGAGGGTCTTACAGTGTAAACCAGTTGATATAGAAATTACTAAATTGACTCCCACATGGCTGTCAGCTTGTCATGCTGTGGGGGCTTTCATCTTGACATGAGGCTGAAAGCTATGCTACCCATTTTTCAGATACCAGCAGGAAGATCCATTGTGGGCAGGTTTCAGCTGAGCTTTCAGACTAAGACAGACTGCAGCCAACTCCCAAAACAATTAGCCATTGAAAACCTTATGAATAGCAGAGAAGCACTGTCAAATATAGTGAAAGAAAATGAGCCCCTCAGGTTGAAAGGCATTCAAGAAATGACAGGAAGAGTTGCCTCCTCAGAGTAGAGTTGACCTTAATGATGGGAGTGGAGTTAAGCCTCTGGGATCTCCATTTGCTGGTGTAGCATGACTCAAAATGAGAAGAAATACAGTGACTGTAACAATGGGCTCAAACATAAAAAGATTGTGTGCATGGCAGAGTGCTGGGTAGTGTTTTACTTTGTTGTACACAGGGTTGCTATGAGTTAGTTCCAACTCGATGGTACCTAAGAACAACAAACAACATCTAAGCCAAGGATTGTCAAAGTGAGTGTCTAAAGTGAGAAATTAAAGCTGAACACATTTTAACATCAATAACACGCCAAGGGCTGATAAGTGTTTTGCATGCATTATTTTATTTATTCTTGTGCAGCTTTATGAGGTAGGTATTCCTACAGAACTCCAAAATGGGAAATGAATATGCAGTTCTATGAAAAGGAGCTGAGAACTGACAGTATCTCAATCACCCATCTCCTATGAGGGCTTCCAAACTAGCTTTCAACTCCTTGGCCATTTTACCATGCTCTCATTCTGGGCTTCTCTGCCTTGCAGGTGTAGAAACTTGCATAGTCAGCACCACCAAGAGTGTTCCCATTTATAAGAGGTAAGAAACGTGTCACCAAAGTGAAAAGAATGAGACTTACTGATATATAAAGAGACATTTGTTGTCACAGGGACAAGAACACTGGCTGTAACCAGAACTGTGTGAGAGACAAAGTATTACCAGAAGGCTGCAGGCGAGTACGAAATGAAAATAAAAGGAGCTGAACATTAAGTATAGCAGAGCACTTGCAACTGGAGTTCTCAGAGCCCTCAACAAAGTCCCTTCTGTCTTTGTGTCAGACTTAATCTTGCTATGTGCCTGGAATGCTTGATGGCTTTAGCTGAGATGTCCTCTCCTTCCTGGGTGGTACCAAGATTCACTTCAGTGACCTTCTTTTTTCCTGTTTCTGGTGAGGACCAAATCCCATTTTGATGAATATTGTTCTCATTAATTTATATTTGTACATTTGGTCAGGTTATAGGCAGGTCTTGCTTTGAAGAAGTTATTTGATCTCATATTGAGGTTCTTTACTGTTTTGGGTCACAAACTCCTTTAAAAATGTTCTGAAAGGATTTCCAGAATAAAAGCACATACATAAACACAAATATATGTAATTTTGAGGGATTTCAAGATTCTGAGCAACACATATTTGAGTCTAGGTTTTCAAACTGTAAGGTAACTATATATTCCTACTCTGATATATTGACATATGGATAAAGTATAACATTGAAGAGTCTGTGAGGACCTATACTCCTTATAAAGTAACATTAGTGTTGTTGTTGTTGTTGTTATTTTTGCGGTACTTGGGAACAGAACCCAGGGCCTCCCATACATTTTGCAAGTGCTCTACCACTGGGCTGCCACCCAAGCCCCTTTTATATTTTTTATCTTAAGACAGGGTCTTTCAAGTTACACAGGCCACCTCTGGCCTTGAACCTGCAATCCTCCTGCCTCCATGTCCTAAGTAGCTGGGATTACAGGCATGCACCATGATGCCCAGCTTCAATTCTTTTTTATCTTTCTTTCTTTTATCGATGGCTTCAACATCCAGGGACTTGTGCATGCTAGGCAAGTGCTCTACCATTGAGCTGTACCCTCTGTCACTTTTTAATATTTTATTTTTGAGACAAGGTGTCCTTAAGTTGTGCGGGCTGCCTCTAGCCTCAAACTTGCTATCCTTCTGCCTCAGCCTCCCAAGAAGCTGAGATTACAGGTGTGCACCACAGCGCCTTGCCTGTTCATTTTATAAATAACAATCCTGAAGCTCAGGGAGTATAAGTGACTTGCTCAAGGTCCATTAAGGGCAGAATAAGGGATCTATTAGTCTCTATAGCAAGTATAAAAATCTCTTAATTTTTAAGATCACTCTTTAAGAATGAAAATTGCATCATAGTACTCAAAGATAGCAAAGGATTTTTTCTTCTAATTTGTAATGATGTAAAGTTGCTACTATTTTCACTTTATAGAAGAGCAAAAATTTCTTAATTAAATAATTTGCCCAAATTTCTTTAGCTATTAGTGACAAAACTGGATTTGAACTATGAAATTAAGACATTGTACTCCATAAAGCCTTGCAATCTCTGGCTTCAGTCATCTATGCATCTATCTATTCTTGGGGGTTGAACTTAGGGTCCTGTATATGGTAGGCAAGTGTTCTACCACTGAGCTGCATCTCCAACCACTTTTTAAAGCTTTGGTGTGTTTGTTTGTTTTTGCTTTTGTTTTTTTGAGGCTGGCATGGTGGCACATGCTTGTAATCTCAGTGACTTGGTAGGCAGAACCAGGAGGATAGTGAATTTGAGGCCAAGAAGGAGCCCGTGTAACTTGGTGAGACCCTGCCTCAAGCTAAAAAATTTTCAAGAAGTGGGGCTGGGGTGCATCTCAGTGGGTAGAGGACTTGGAGAGGCCCTGGGTTGACGTGCCCAGTACTGCCTCCCAAAATTTGAGACATGGTCTAGCTAAGTTTGCGCAAGCTGCCTTTGGCCTTGAATTCACTATACTGCCTCAGCCTGCTGTGTCACTGGGAGTAGAGGAACGTACCACTGGTGCATGGCTTTCAGTTATCTTGATTAGAAAATTCTTAATTGAAGTTGCCAATGGCAGTCAAATAACATACGTTAAGCACACTTGACAGTATTATTTGAAGGACTGCTTAAACTTCCAGTTTAAGAGTGTCAAAGTTCAGGGTAAGCCTCAGATGAGAGGCATAAGATTCATAGGCTTTCATTCCGTTTTTCAAAATAATGTGAAGTGGTCTGTGTTTGACTTCAAAAATAGTCCATCTTTGCATTTTCCCTTTGCTTTATGTTATATTTCATTAGGCAACAAAAGCTTCTTTTCCTCTCCTGGTAATAGGTAGTGATTAATCACAATCATGTCTAAAAGTTACTTTAGGATTCATCTCATGAAAAATTTTCCACATGCTCCAAGGTAGAAATTTACATTTTAATGACCATGGATAAAGAAGTATAGCAGTATGTATTACATTTTTTCACCACTATGAAAACCATTTTTGGGAATTTATACTGTTAAATAATCATTCCTTTTATGAGACTAGCTCTAAAGACATATAAATTTTGAAATCTATGGTATTACTTAGCAATTTTAGTGCTTTACTTTTTGCAGCCAATCATGGAAGACTTGCTTTTACAGCTTTCTCTGCAGAGTCATCTTAATTATAGGGAAATCCCTTTACAAATGTCTACCCATTTACAAGTGTTACAGCTGGAATCTAAAGTTGGTTTTATTGGAAATAATGAAAAATTACTCGTTCTGGAATATAGACTTAAAAATCAAGATTGGAAGTGAATTATGTTCTTTTAGCTTTAGGAAAATTTAAACTTATATTCTTTCCTTCTAAATAGTTTTTCTTAAGAGGTTTAATAAAGCAAAACCTTCTAAATTCCCATAATCTTGGAAAAAATTTCAAGGTGAAGAGGTCATGCAGATTAAATAGTTCAATCCATACTTTTAACTGATAGATGATTTTCCCTCAATTTATAGAACTAGTGGTAGATTCAGACCTAGTATCCTTGTCAATGGACTCTATCTGTACCCTTTCACCACACTTTGCTCTCAATGTCTACCCTCTTCTTGGGCTTTTTACATAGTCCACATGGGTACGAAAGTTCTCTGGTGCCCAACAGCAGGAATGTCTTTCCTTACAGCCTTTTCTCAACCAGGCATCAGGTTATATATTCATTTGGTTATTGTCTTTCTCTGATAGTGTCTAGCACAGAGTAGGACTCAATAAATACTTGTTAAATGAAGTGTGAATTTTAACCTTAGACATTCTTAGGTAGTTTACATTTTACTTCCTGAAATATCCATATTTGCTTTACCTGGAATTGAAAAAATATCTAATGTCCCCAAGGAAGATATTACATTAAAATCAAGGACTTCTACTAAGCAACAACAATAAAACACCAAAAATAGACAGCAAATGTAAGCTACAAATCAGGATGAGCCACAAATATAAGAAACAAAATTTTGGATCAGAGCACTTGCCTAGCATGCACAAGTTTCTGTGTTCACTCTTTAGTACCACACAAAATAAGGGAAGAGACAAAGAATTAGCATCCAGAATATATAAATAACTCCTAAACATCAATACAGAACATAAATATAACTTGCCAATTAGAAAAACATGGTAAAATGTGTGAGCATATATCTTAAATAGCAAACACAAATGCCTAATAGCCAATAAAAGGCAAATAAAAGACCAGGTATTCAGCTATTCAACCTGAATCAATACTCAAATAAATCCAGATTAAAAACTATAATGATATATACCACAAATAATTTATAGTAGGAAGTCACAGAGGCTTTTGTCTACCAATGTTCATAGAAGAATTATCCACAATAGCCAAAACGTGGAAGCAGCGCAAATGTCCAAGACGGATGAAAAGATATTTGATTTACAAATGGAATATTTACGATGGAATACTATTCAGCTTTAAAAAGAATCCTGTCACATGTTACCACAAGGATGATCCTTGCAGACATTATGCCAATTGAAACAACACAGGCATAAAAAGACAAATACTGCATGATTACACTTATATTTGGTAGCTAGAATAGTCAGATTCATAGAGATAGAAAGTAGCATGGTGATTGCCATGTGGGAGGGGAAAGGGAGTTAGTTTTTAATGGATATGAAGTTTCTGGTAGGGGAGATGGGAAGCTCTGGAAAGGTATTGTGGTGACAGTGGCACAACAGTGTGAATACATTTAATGCCACTGGTCTGTACACTTTAAAAACGTTAAAATGGTAAAGTTTGTTTCACCACAATAAAAAATCCACAATGAGATATTTTTCTATATTCATTACATTGAAAATAATAAACAAAAGCAAACCTCTGACCACAGCAAGTATTTGTAACTGCTGTGGACTGAATTGTGTCCCCGTGGGCCTAAATTCATATCTTGGAGCCCTAACATAGCCCCCACCCTGGCATGTGTCTGTACTGCAGACAGAGTTTTGAAGGAGCTGAATCATGTCCTCATGAAATTGAAAGAGATACCAGGCCCCTCTTTCTTCTGCCAAGTGAAGACATAGTGAGAAGATGGCTGTCTGCAGGCCTGGAAGAGAGCCCTCACCAGAAAAATGTTCTTGCTGGAACATGGTTTTGGACTTTCCAGCTTCCAGAACTATGACAAAATAAATTTCCATCATTTGAGCCACTAGTCAATAGTATTTGTTATGTCAGTCTGAGCAGACTGAGAGTAAGGGCAGAGGAGCTGGGGCCTTGGGTGCTGAGGGCAGGGGCAGTTAGGCCTGGTTTAGCAAAACCACCCACCAAGTCTATGATGTGACACATAACAGAAACACCACAGTGTATGGCACATGAAACACATGCAAGGAACACCATTTATACTTGGAAACAATAAAAATATACATTGGCAAGAAGATAGAAACTATTAAAAATAGGTAAATAATAAATGTAAAAGTACAAAGTGAAGTTACATTTGGGAAGAAAAAGGATGATGATATCTTTGAGAGGTATAGAGGGGCTTCACACGGTCATCAATATTCTATATTTTCAAGCAGGTAGTGGGCATGTGGGAGAAGGACCTGGCAGCCTATTATTGAAACAATCTGCCATTGAAAACCCTATGAATAGCAGAGAAGCATTGACATCATGCTGGGTATGGCACAATGTTAGGCAGTGTTTCGTCCTGTTGTATATAGGATTGCTGTGAGTCAGACCTGACTTGATGGCATCTAACAACAACAACAGTGGGCACATGGATGTCTTGTTGTTAGGTGCCATCAAGTCAGGTCTGATTCGTAGCAACCCTATGTATAACAGAACGAAACACTGCCTGACACTGTGTCATATTTGGCACTATTTCAGTGCTTCTCATCTGTTAATATATACATATATTAATACATTACATACATAATACCTTTTAGTAATTAACTACACTAATGACAATACCTGAAACCTGCAGCTGCATTCTATTTCATTCATTGTGGTCCAACATTTTTTTGCTAATAATTTTATATCTTTCCTCTTGCTAAGTTCTTATGCATTTATTAATTTAAAAAGATGATAAAGAGTTAAAATAAGCAATTAAATTCAATTTAAAGATCTCAATCTTTTATTTTGTCTGTTAAAAATTCCCCTGGGAATCAATTTCCCACAGGGGTAATGGAGTCCTCTACTGATCTTACAAGTCCTCCTGGTCTTGCTCAGCTGCATTACACAATTTTCCATTATCATATGATAATGCAAGAGAGAGAAATAGATGGTCATAAATAAACAGTATAAAACTTCAAGTTTCAGGGGCTAGCTGGGACAGATAACTAAGCAAGCAAAATTCTGATATAATAAATTACTTGGACTGCCTAAAAGAGTAGGCTACATAAATCAGTTTTACCAGAAATGCTACAAAATTCTTGCTGGTATTAAATGCACTGTGAAGCATAAAAAAATCTTTTGTACACTGTCAACCAATGCTCTGCAAGGTATAACTAAGGTCTGAGGGCCATTTAGATATATGTCACAGACTGACATATACAGTCATCAAGAGCAATTTCCCCCTAAGGGTGAGAATGTATTTGTCCCTATGAAAACATACAGTCACACTTGTTATGGCTGGGAATGAGAATGAGGTGAGATGTTAGAGTGATAGCAAAGGGTTAAAGAAAAAAAAAAAAAGAATGTCAAAGCCAGGAAGAAATGCCATAATATACATTTTATTCCACCAGGATAAATAAATTATTTTGGGGCCAATGACAATGTGACACATAAGTTTTAGGTGCATTCACATACATCATTTTATTTAATCTTCAATATATCATCCTTGATAAGTATTACTTTCCCTATTTTATATGTGAAAAGAGAGAAAGAGATTAAATAACCCGCCCCAGAGTTACAATGCAGGCAAACGGAGTGTGGGAACTCAGACCTCCTCTCTCATACTCCAGTGCTTTGGGTACTATACTATTTGTTTCTTATTACCTTACAAATAGTAACAACAGCCAAAACAATTAACAAGGCAGGAGCTAATCAGCCAACCTCCTTCCTTCTCCTCCCAATTTAATGGCTTTTTTTTTTTAAAACCCATTTGGCCCAATTCCTGTTCATTAGTTTTTACTAAGAAAATCCAAGGAATAAAATATGAAAATGAGTCTTTCAGTTTAGGATCTTCTTTAAAACTTGGATAATCATGATGAGTCTTAGGATCCTAGGATGAGTGTTATCTTTTTTCTTCTTTTGGTTTTAGCAACTTTAAATCCTAGCTTTATTTAGCAATACATAAAGTAGTTGGGGTTTAGTGCGGAGTAGGAGTACCTGAATAAAAACCAAGGGGCAATACTTACAGCTTTGTGTCCTTAGACATTTAATATAACCTCTCTCTGTGTTAGTTTCTTTGTAAAGTTAGGGATAATACCTCAGTTTGGTTGTGAGGATCAAATGATGTAGGATGGATAAAGCAAGTAGTTCTTGGCCACAAGAGGAATTTAATAAATGCTAGGCATTGTTATTAGCAGCAGATGTACATATATGCATAAACACATATGATTTATATGGCATCTTATAATATGTTCTAATAAGTGTTGGGCATTACTATTGGTATACTACTATTAATAGAGTACTAAGAACATCATTGCCTGCAGCTGTACCACAGTGGCATCCAATCCTGTCAGATCTCGAAAGCTAAGCAGGGATGGGCCTGGTTAGTACTTGGAGACTTGGGAGACCACCTGGGAACACCAGGTGCTGTAGGCTTGGGAGAAGGACCTGGCAACCCACTCCCAAAAAGCAATTCACCATTGAAAACCCTATGAATAGCAGAGAAGCACTGACAATAGTGTTTCGCTTGTTGTAAGTAGGGTCACTGTGAGTTGGACACCAACTTGATAGAGCCTAATCACAACAACAAGAAGAGCATCATTAGTAGGAGATACTACTGTAATTATACTCAGGTACCATGGTGGGAGGTGCCAAGCACAGAGGTAGAAAAGAACTGAGAACATCTGGAAGAGGCTGAGCATCACTGCATTTTGAAGGGTAAGCAGGAGTCAGCTACAGGAAGTTGTGTATGTAGGGGAGAATCTCCTAGGAAGGGAGCATGGCATTTGTGAAAGTATAAGGAAGGAACAGCATGCTGTGCCAGGTGGACTGATGGGGCAGAATGTCAGGGACCTATCAGAGCCTGGTAGTAGGAGTGGGGACCCAACTAGAAGGACCCAGAAGGACTGGGGAGCCAGTGACTTTTTCAGGTAGGTAGGCTATGAAGAGATTCAATAATTATTCTAGATGGCAGAAAGAGCCATAGAAAAGACTGATAAATAAAATAATCTAACAAAATAGTCTATTTGTATCATCCTCAAATTCTCAAGTTTTAAATGTTTGTTTTTTGTCATATGAAAGTTTAAAATTTCAGAGATAAAAGATATAGAAAACTCCTGCATCAAGTATCATCATGACAATTTTTCTATTAAAAATTACCATACTTGAAGCTGAGTGCTGTGGTGCATGTCCACAATCCAAGCGACCCAGGAGGCTGAGGCAAGAGGATCTTGAGTTTGAAGATAGAAGCAGCCTTGCAACTCAAAATAAAAAAATAAAAGACAGGGCTGGTGGTACAGCTCAATGTTGGAGACTTGCCTAGCATGTGTGAGGCCTTGGGTTCAATGCCCCCAGTACTACAAAAATCAATCAATCGATCAATCAATCAATCAGTAATAAGAACTACCTACATGTTGTTTTTGTTAGGTGCTGTCAAGTCAGTATCTGACTCATAGAGATCCTACGTACAACAGGTGAAACACTGTTGTTAGTCCTTCTCTGCTAGTCATAGGGTTTTCAATGGAGGATTGATTTTTGGGAGTTGGTTGCCAGGTCCTTCTCCCAAGCCTACAGCACCTGGTGTTCCTAGTCAGTCTCCCATCCAAGTACTAATCAGGCCCAATCCTGTTTAGCTTCTGAGATGTGATGGGATTGGATGCCACAGTGGTATAGCTGCGGGCACCACACATGAGGATGAGTAAAAGCTATTTTCTCGTGACACATATGAGGAATAGGATGAATTTAGTAAAAAGCACATTACAGGAGCAGAATTAAAACTGAAGCTGAAACAAACTTTAAGGAAAACAAATTAAAGATTATTCTATCTATTCTAAATTTCCAATGACCTCTTGAATGTATGTTGTGCTTTCCCTGTCCCATGTCTCTCTATGGAATGCTCTCTTCCACTCTCTTTTTGGCCTGCTATCTTCTACTTGGCCTTTAAAATCCAGTTGGAGGGTCACTTACCCAGGGAGCTTCCTTGATTCTCCAACCTTGTGCCCTTACTACACTGTAGTCTTATGGTTGCTATTATGCTTATTTGAATTTCCCATTGAAAACCCTAAGAGGGTTGCTATGAGTTGGACCAGACTCAATGGCACCTAACAACAACAACAACAACAACAACAACAACTATGAGATTCTTGAAGGCAGGGATCATAACTACTCAGAATAGAGACCATGTTTGACTCTCTATCCCTAATTCTAACTCCATTATTTAGCACCCATCATGTGCTAAATACATGTCGTTTGTCAGTTCAACCTCAAAGACACATGGATTGAAAAGTATATTTATCATCCTTAGAATAACAATAAGACTTTGAACAGATTCCTTGTTTCTCCATCTTAAAAGTACAAATAGGTTATATGACAAAATTCCCCAGAGACATCCAAAATAGCACAAAAGATTCAAATACTCCCTCAAAGTTGATTTTGAGAGTGGTAAGAATTTATTCTTCCTTACGTCCATTGAAATTCTACTGTGGTTTCCAGATCTGCCCACCTTCAAATTAATAGTTATGATTTTTTATTATTGTGAAAGAACAACTCTCTCATCCACAAAATAGGCTGTTATAGCATTGCTGGATGATTTTCCCCACATATGAGCATAAAAACTGAAAGAGGAGTATTCAAGGGATTAATGTTTTAGGAAAAAAGCCTTTCAGGGTTTTGTCATAATCTTTCAAGAGAATCTTTTCTCTGGATTTCCCAAAGCACATTTTCCATGCAAAAGAAAATCATTTGACTTTTAAGGCAAAAAGACAAAATATTGCCTGGAAGTAGTTTATAAATCCCACGGAAGGGGGAGAAATTTCCCTACATGAACAGAAGAACATTACATTGAATTAGAAATTTAAAAACCCAAGGTAAAATATCTAGCTTTTTTCCCAGGGGATCCCCAAAATTTCTGTGCAATATCTAAGATATGTTATAACAGGGCTGATTTTTAAGTACACACAATAGTATCATCACATTTTTTTCCTTATTTTAGACAAATACGATATTATCTGATAACTCAAGAGTGTAACCTGTTAGGGTGTTTGTCAATTCAGTTCTGTTCACTTAGCTATGCCAGTCTGTGGAAACAGTAATAAGTGAGGACTGTTGATGCCTCACAGAACTTATAGGAGCAGACATACATATTCAAGTGTGGGAACTGTGAAGATCTGTACAGGTACTCCCAACAGCACAGCAGCTGAGATAGAACAGCTGAAGGATGAGCCACAATAAATCAGATTGAGGGGAAAAAGTGATGGGTGTGGGTCTCTCAGAAGCTGATTCAGAGGAATAATCAATGGAGAATTTTGTGAAGAATTGAAGGGATTCTCAAGGATGGTAACGTGGTGGGTCCATCCTCTGCCTCACTTTGGACATGCCTTATAAAATCCTCAGTGGTGTCAACTGCAGTCATTGAGAAGATCATATTCATATCGACTAGATGAGAAGTGCCAATAAGTATTACTACTCTTGAGAGTAAGTAAATAAATTAGATGCAAAATTTAAACAATTCAGGGGGGAGCAAATAACAGTCATACTGTCACTAGAAAGGGTGGCCCTATTTGGAAAAAATAGTAGATTGTGATGTTGTAGACATAGACAGCATGGCCATACCAGTACTGCCTCACTCATTGCTTCATTCTTCAATGGAACAGACTGTGTGCTAAGTTACAAAGTAAAGGACAATGGTAAACAAGACACAGAGCTCAGATGACTGTATTAATCTACTGAGGGAGACAAGCCAGTGACCAGGTTCTTACAAGACATGTTAAATGCCATCCTTAAGGACATTACAAGGCACTAAAGGAAGACAAAATAGATGCAAGTAAACCAAACTTTACAGGGAGGAGGAAGATGTCAAGAAAGTGACATCCAAATTGAGGCCAGAAAGGAGATTTTTCCAGAAAAGAGAGAATGGGGAGGAGAGAACTCCAGTTAGCATAACAGCCTGTGAAAGAGACAGGCACCATGTGAACGGTGCATTCTATAGACTAGGGGGAGTTCAGGATGGCTGGACAGAGTGCTGTGGGGCAGCTTAGGGTGTGTGTGTGTGTGTGTGTGTGTGTGTGTG
>VMDO01029808.1:0-15261 GCA_007922755.1 Pedetes capensis | reverse complement strand
GACAAAAGCTCTTTGTCTTCCACTAAAGCTCAGAACAGTTATTTTTAACATGAAAAATTTCATTACAAACTATTAAGAACTTCTCTAGTTTTAATTAAAAGTTGATTTCTTGTTCTATATATTAAAGTTTATTGTTTAATATATTGAGTGATTTAGAAATATTTTTGCCTTTATAAATAACAGATATATGTTAAATTGGTTAAATATTCATTGCATAATGCATTATTTCCAAATTTGTAAATTAAATATGATTAAAAACTTCTCAGTCATTTTTGGAAATTTAGTTTTATCTTATTTGTCACAGATTGAGTGGAATGTTTCATATTAGCTGAGAGTCATATAGTCCTGTAAAGTCCTTTTAGTTTTCCTTAAGTGATGAGATGGGTAAATTTATTATAGCTCAGGCTTGCGGTATTATTAGTGGTGATTGAGGATAAGGACACTGACAGCAGTTCTAAGCACTGTATTTCCCAAATAATACTGACCCAAGATGGGTGATTTTCATACTCAACACAATTCTTGTACCCTGTGAAATTTTATTCATTTTTTGTTTAGCTTTTTATTTGGACATAATTTCAGACTTAGTGGAGAGGTGAAAGAATTCACCTATAAGCTTTATTTAAATTCCTTAAAGGTTAATACCACATTGGCCCTTCCTTCCTTCTTTCCTTTTTCCTTTCTCCTCTCTCTCTCTCTCTCTCTCTCTCTCTCTCCACCCTCTCGTCTATTGTGTGCAGATACACACACACACTCACACACACACACACACACACACACACAATCATCCCTTGCTACTCATTGGGTATTCATTTTAGGACCCTTGGGGGAATACTTCCCCTAAAATCTGAGAATGCTTAAGTAGATATTAAGCTGCATACAATCTACCATTACTGAAAACATCTCTAGATTACTTATAGGATCTAACACAATGTACATCTAATGTGAGAAGTTGATACTGCTTAGGAAATATGACAAAGAAAAAAATCTGTACATATTCAGTAAGAGCAATTTTAGAAATTTCAATCCACAGTTAGTTGTATGTCTGTGCAGAACTCATGGATTAAGGGAGATAACAATAGAGATCTAAATTTACAGAGGGTGCCAAAAATGTATACACACCTTGGGATGAAAACTTTCCATTTTGCAATTTTAAGAGTGCATCATATGCTTGTTCTTATGTGACAGTAGAAATACAATCCAGAACATCATACTACACATTGCTACCATAATTCAATTCCAAAAGGTAATATATAACACCTCTTAAAATGTTTATACATTTTGGCATCCCTGTTATATCTATAAAGATCTATAGATATCGATATCTACATCTATATAGATATTTATAGATGTATAAAGATCTCTATAAAGATCTATAGATGTGGGTGTAGATATAATCTTACACTTACACATACACTTCATAAATTTTATTCTGAATCATTTGAGAGAGTGTTCAAATATTTATATTTACTAATTTGCTTGTTGTTGTTGTCAGGCCCCGATGAGTCGGTGTCCTAGTCATAGCGACCCTATATATAACAGATGAAACATTATTGTTAGTGCTTCCCTGATATTCATAGGATTTTCAATGGCGGAGTTAATTTTGGTAGTGGGTTGCCAGATCCTTCTCCAAAGCCTACAGTATCTGGTGTTCCCAGGCGATCTCCCATCTAAGTACAAACCAAGCCTGACCCTGCTTGGCTTCCCAGATCTAATGGGATCAGACGCCACAGTGCTGTGGCATCTGTACACCTACACTGTACAGGCTACAAATTTGCTTAATACTAATATCAGAAAATTGCTTGCAAATTGTTAACCTGTAACACTGGGAAAGGCAAATTTACTAACTGGAGTTCAATATTGGTTTGCAATTCAATATTCTACCGTGCAGTAGGGTAACTATAGTCTACAACAATTTATTATATATTTCAAAGTAACTAAATGAAAATGATTTGAAGATTTCCAACACATAGAATGATAACATTTGAGGAGATGGAAATTTTAATTACCCAGATTTGGTCATTACACATTGTTACATATATTAATTTTCATGCTATACCCCATAGGTACACTATTTCAATTAGAAAAACACAATTCTACAAATACAATGTTTAAAATGTTAGCTTTTTCTTTCCTTCAGTGAGGTTGTCTTATTCATGTGAAATATGGTTTGACTTATTTGTGGGTTTTTTTTTTTAGTTTTTAGCCAGCCTAATTGATTTAAAAAATAATTTTATTGAGTAAGTGACATATTAACATGGTCCCAAAATCATGTATGAAAGATATATTTAGAGAAGTGTTGTTCACCCCATCCATATTTCTATCATTTTCACCTTGTTCTCACCATCCATAAGTAACCAGTCTCACTAGTCTCTAGCTTTCTTGATATGTTTCTTTTTAGAAAAATGACTAGAGACTTGAATGTTTTCTATTTCCTCTTATAAAAAGACTTTTTTTATTTTTTTTTTTATTTTTGTGCTACTTGGAGATTGAACCCAGGGCTTCACACATACACTGTAAGTGTTCTACCATTGGCTGTACCCCCAGCCCATTTTTTATTTATTATCTTGGGATAGGGTCTCACTAAGTTACACAGACTGCCTCTGGCCTCCAACCTGTGATCCTCCTACCTCCACTTCCCTCATTGTTGGGATTACAGACATCATTCTACATTGCTTCAGAGTCTTTTTCTTTGCTTTGCAGCTAGATAGTGCCCTAACATACAGCTCTACTATAGTTTTTTCAACCACTGGTCATGTAAGGTCATACAGGGGTTACAAGCAATTACAAACAATGTTGTAATGAATAACTATGTCTGCGTATTTTTGTCTTTTTGAGTGTATCTCTAAGGTAAATTGCTGTAAATGGAATTGTTGGATAAAGTGGTATACATATGTAAGGTAGATATGCCAAATTCTTGTCTGTAGATATTGTCCCAATTCAAATTTTCACCAGCAATTTATGAGTTCCTGTTTCCCTATGGCTTTATCAAAATTTGTACTTTAAAATTGATGATATACCAGTATAGAATTAACATGTAATTTTCTTATTAGGAAAAGAATATATCTTTTCATATATTTAGTGGCCATATCTTCCAATTTTCAGGGAAATTACCTGTTCATGTCTTTTGGAAAATTTTTAAATTGTGATTTTGTTTTTATCTCTCAATTTTTAAAAGTACATATATATATATATATATATGAATATATGAAATTAGACTTTTAATGAAGATAAATTTTGCAAATAATTTCTTTCAGCTTGTCAGATATCTTTAGACTCTGCCTATAGTGTGCTTGCTTTGCCTTAAAAATGTTTAGAATTATCTTTATGTAGTCAAATTTGTGTTCAAATTATGTCCTTTTTGTTACCATATTGTATTATGCTACATGGTAGGAATATAATAAATCTCTGCTAATTAAACAGAGCCTGCAGCCCTACCACTGTGGCGTCCAATCCCATCAGATCTTGGAAGCTAAGCAGGGTCGGGCCTGGTTAGTACTTGGTTGGGAGACTGCTGGATAACACCACATACTGTAGGCTTGGGAGAAAGACCTGTCAACCCACTCCCCAAAAACAATCTGCCATTGAAAACCCTATGAATAGCACAGAAGCACTGACAATAGTGTTTCACCTGTTGTACATAGGGTCACTATGAGTTGGACACTGACTCCGCAGCACCTAACAACAACAACATCTTCCATGTTTAAATTTTGCCTGGAAAGCCAGTCTTAGCTTAATAGAACCTTGTTAAACTACCTTAGGAAGTGTGTTGTTTGAATATTAAATATCATTATTGTGGCTCTTTTCATAGTTTTTAGAATTAATGATAGGGCCATTAAAACTTCAGATTTCAGGTTCCAGAGTGGCAAGTAATACTGAAGCCTGGGATAATGAGCAAAGACAATCATATGTGTTCAGAATCTTAAATCCTTTAGCCTATTGGTCATTTCCTAGGTGAAGCTCTCAGACTGAAGGATTGGTTTTAAAATATCAAAGCTTTACTTTCAGGTCCCAAGTGCTTTTCCTGAAATTATATACTTGTCCTAGCAGTTTTTCCTGTTTGCCACTGACATTCTTGTCTAAATTTAAGAAAGAATATATTTAGAAATAATAGCTAATTGATACTTTATTAGATACTTTGATAAACTTCTTATATTTATTATCTCATTTTAATCCTCATCATAATCCTATAAAGTAAGTGTGTTTATTATCTGTGGATCAAAATGTTATAATACCCATCTAGAGTCACATAGTCATTGAGAGTCAGAACTGGCATTCAGGAAGATCTCTCCATCAGTAGGAACTGTAGTTTCTTAACAAGTGATGAGCATTGAGTAGTTTTATAAGACCAGAGCTGTTGGTTGGTAGCAGGTAACAATTTCAAGTGAAGATGACAGAAGTATCAAGTTATTTGTAGGTGATCCTTTGTTTAAAAATTATATTGTCAGTTATAGTAAACTATTCAGGGATAGAAATGCAATGAACTCCAGTCTCATATGTGTGAATGATGGAGGTAAATCAAACTTATAGGGAGTAAAAGCCAAACTAAGGTTTCAGAGAATTCCCCCATACAAAGCATTTCCACCTATCCCTGGATGAATCCAATGCACACACCTTGTTTCTTCTCTTTTTTCTATGCTCATGTCAACCAAATGTAACATATATCTGAATTAGGCTTTGCATTTATAGAAAAATAATAAAAAGTCAAATTGTGAGGATTACAAGAATAAAATTATAAACCCTTCAAATAATTTCATTAGCAAATAAATGGTACCTCTGTGACAATAATATCACAGTGAAATACATAAATGCACTTCCAAATCATTCTCCATGACTGATTCTGCTACTCTTCAATGGAGCTGAAATCAGAGGAGGCTATTTTAATCTTTCATATGGCTGCCTTCCCAGGCATGTCAAATACTCTCAAATGTTGGATTCATCAATCCTAATCTTTTCTACAGTAGTTGTCCATTTTAGGCCCTATAAGCCAACAGAGATATGCCTGTCACAAAATATGAATAGGTACTCCTTTTCATTTCTTTCTATCTTTGTTTTCTTTTTTTCCCATTGCAGCTATTGTCTCTGAAAACTTAAGGCATCCAGGATATCTTTTACTCTGAATCACCTCTCTGCAGGAGTTGGTTTAATGCAAGACAATGCAGAAAGCTATATTTGAAATAATATATGTGGAACGAATTTATAGTATCTGCCAATGCTTTCATTAAAGATAAGGTATTAATACCTGTCTTGATCCCTGCCCCAATAAAAATCCCTAATCTTTACTTTTTATCTTTAAACAATATGAATTGCCCATGAAACATGACAGGCAGGAGAAAAATGCAATTTCATGTGTATAGAATAGAATTAAAAAGCATACATTTTATAGTAGACTCACATAGGCCACCACAAGCCACCTCTTTTGGGCATTTATTCTTTTATTGCCACTGCTTTTAAGACTATTTAGAAAATGATAAATTTGAACATCCTATAATATGTGGATTATTAATATTCATGTAAAAATTTCAGAAAATTTAATTTTAAGTGTAGTAGGAATTCTATTATCAAAACATGTTGTTGTTGTTAGTTGATGTGGTGAGTTGAGTCTGACTCATAGCAACCCTCATAGGGTTTTCAGTGGTTAATTGTTCTGGATTGTTTCCAGAGTGGGCTGCCAGGTCCTTCTTGAATTTTTGTGATGCTCAGGATCAAAATCAGGGCTTCAGAAAGAGCAGAACAGCACTCTACCAACTGAGTTAAACCCCGGCCCCTGTCAAAACATTCAATTTCATTAAATTTATGTGGCTGAAGATCAAGTAAGTTTTGAATCTGGATTCTTTTGCTACCAACTGCTATTTACTGAGGACCTATTTAATATGAAGAATGATGGCATAATGACTTATGTTTGCTATGCCCAGATTTCATTTTATGTAGGCATAATTTTGGGAACATATAAACTTTTCTTGAAGAGATACCTCATCTTGTCTTAATTAAATGGAAGATGGATTTCTGGTTTCCTTTCCACTATTGAAAAGTTGGCCAAAATTAAGTGGAAGACAGATTTCTGCTTTCCTTTCCACTATTGAAAAGTTGGCAGGGAGTCTCCCATGAAGTTATGGCTTGGTTAATGAGCAAAACATTGATGCACTGAGGCAATGAAAAAAACATTGATACGACAAGTCACAAGTTAAAAGGAAATTTAAATTAGACAGAGGTAGTTATTCTGGTCTTCACTGAAGTACAAAAGGGGTCTAATTAGCAATTTTCTCAATTCATTTGTCTATTACTTACAGTCATTTTTCTGTTTTTGAGTTTCTATAGTTGTTGGAAGTAGATTTTTTAGAGTTTAATAAGTACCAGTTTAGTTTCTTCCATGACTCTTTTTGCCATATTCATCCAATGTCAGCTGGTGATATGGAAAAAATATATGATTGTTCCCAGCATCACACCCTCAAGCTCTGTAGTCAGTACTAAAACTGGGTAATATTAGGCATTGTGAAATCTACCTTCAGTTCTCTTTGGAAAGGAACTTTATTTAGTTATTTCTTGGAAGCAAATAGATCTTCAAATAGATCTCTGGGGTATTTTAAAGTGTTTGATGCTACTTAGTTTTCTAGAATTCATATGTTTAGCAAGATTTTATGTATACTATAATATAAATGGGATTTAGCTCAGTTGTAGAATGCTGCTCTGGGGTAGATCACCAGCACCACAAAATAGGAGAAGGACCTGGCAGCCCAATTCCAAACAATTTGGAAACAATCAGCCATCAAAACCCTATGCAGGTCACTATGAGTTGGACACAACTCAAAGGCATGTAACAACAATATAATATAAATATATGAATATAGTTGTTGTTGTTGTTGTTGTTAGGTGCCGTCGAGTTGGTATCCGACTCATAGCGACCCTGCATACAACAAGTGAAACACTATTGTCAGTGCTTCTCTGCTGTTCACAGGGTTTTCAATGGCAGATTGATTTTTGGGAGTGGGTTGCCAGGTCCTTTTCCCAAGCCTACAGTATTTGGTGTTCCCTGGTGGTCTCCCATCCAAGTATTAACCAGACCTGACCCTGCTTAGCTTCTGAGATCTGACGGGATCGGATGCCACAGGGCTATGGCTGCAGGCATGAATATAGTTATAGCATGCAAATTCATGTAATATAAATCTGAAATGTTCTATGTTTCTATAAAATTATAATAATTTACAAGGATTTTTACAAATGTTTATAGAGAGGTTATAAACATTTTCAAAATGCAACTCAAGTAGGCCAAAAGAAAAAATATCTCTGATGCTCTATTACCTCTAAATCCCTTTGATAGTCCTCAATCTTTAGGGTAGGATTGAGGACAGACAGGACATTATAGTCCAAAATGAGAATCTTAATTGTTATTAGAAATGCCAGTCTTTCAGATTTTTTGATCCATTCCTTTCATGTCCAAGAGTGACCTGGGTATTTTGAAATAGAATTTTAGTTTACAGAGCCTCATTTCCTGGGAGAGGGAATTTTTGGATCTATTTACTGCTGTTTTGTGTTTTCCCTCATCTCTATTTTGAATTAGCAGCTGGGTTGATCTGATCCTCTATTAGTGGTTGCTGCTAAGTAATTAGTTTCACCTAAGTGGCTAAGTATAGATGCATAAAGGCAGAATGGAGCTGGTCCATCTGAATGCTGTGGATAGCTGTTTTAGTGATGAGATGGGACTGTGTCTGAGTACTAGGATAGGTGTGATAGTGCTGAGATGCAAGTGGTTCCACTGATTCTATGGAATCACTGAAGTCTCCAGCCAGTTTCTACAGTTTCAAAGTCACCAGCCAACTTATCTCTAGAGCACTGGCCTTCTTAGATACTGTGGGTCCTATGGCTTATTTTCATATGATGCAGAGGCTCCAGGGAGAAATGCTGGTTCAGGCTTCTTTGGATAGAAGTTGACTATCATTGCATGCCACAGTGGCTGTGACCCTCCATGGCCAGTGCCCTCAGCCTTCTCATACTAGTTTGACCAGCCTAATTTTCAGGGAGACGGGCACCATATCCATACTTCTCCTCTGGTCTTTTCTTTATTGTTTGATTCCTCCCACTACCCACTAGTAACTCACACGGAGGTTTAGGCTTTTTATGTCATCAGGATTATTTCTTTCTTTTCTCTAGGGCAGCAAACCTAGTTTCCATGAAGAAAGAGATTTCCTTTTTACACATGGAAGGATTCAAATTAGAGTTTCTTTTCGCCTTGGTTCAGCAGATATTAAATGAGAGTTAAGGGAGTTTAGGAACTCATATTCTCTCTCTCTAAGAGAATTTAGGAACTCATATTTCTCTCTACAACTCTTGGTTCAAGACGAGTGTCTTACAGTAAAATTTTGCTTTAAATATCAAGCTGGGGGCTTACTTTTTCTCTTTATTTTTGCATTTATCCTGTAATTGAATCTCTACCTCAACCTTTAACATTTAACTAATCCTGGGCCAGATAAAAAGTCTTGTGCCAACTAGAGAGAAATTTAATTATATGAAATGTCAAAGGAGAAAAAGTACCTTGTTGCAGTTTGAACATTATCACTGTTACAAGTCGCTAAAACCAATATTCAATTTTTAGAATTATAACAATCATATATCATAGCTTCTTCTTAGAGAAGCCTCTTTGTTACATCTAGAAAGGAATTTCACAAAAGTATTCTGGAGGAATTAGTCAGTACCAGTCAGAATAAGTAAAGTTCTCATGCCAGTGAAAAACTGGACAAGAAGCTATCAAATAATGAATGACCTACAGAATTTCCCAATGCCGTTGAAAGGTTGTATGGAGAATTTCATATTTTCCTTGGTTATGGGCATCACCAAATATAGTGAGAACTGAGGATAGGACTATATCCAGAATATGGTAACTGATCAAAAACATTTATGTAATGAATTAAATAACTAGAAAATTTATTTATCCTTAAGAGAATTGTGGGTTTAAAAAAATAAACATCTAATGGACCAACATGTTCTTGTTGTACAGACCACAAAGGCTGCTACAAGTGTTCTGGTGGTAATGGCAAGTGCTGCTTAAAGCAATGTGCATGTATGATATTTAAAAATGAAATGATTCTTCTATGTCTTTATGGATGAAAATTCTCCATAAAATTAGAACTTGATTAAGTTTATCACAGCTGATAACTAATACTTCTGTAGATAATCCTCGAATCCTATCATGTAGAGTGACTGAATAATTTTAATTAAAAATTGTTCTTTTTCTTAATTTTTATTTTTGTTTATGGAGATCCATTGTGAGAATGTCAAAGGTGATTTGTTATTGGGTCATATGATAAAACTTATGCATTTTTGGTGAAATTAGATTTTTATTCCTAGTGATAGTCATTCAGACCTACTCTATGAACTAGATGTTCACTGGAAGATATCTAAAATAGTATCTGTTTGCATAGATTTGATTATGACATGTAAAATACAACCAAGAACTGTAGTGAAAAGTTGTTAATGTATTTAATATAACCTATTAAAGTCATCAGCTTGCTCCAGGAATATGAATAAGAAGACCTTATCAAACTTATGGCTTGAATTTAAAAGATTATTTCAACATGTTGGTTATAGTAGTCTTTCAAAAAATGATGTAAGGTACTTCTTATTTAATAAAATTTGACTTTAAAATACTTTATCCCTGTTATGTTTTCAAACAAAGTTTTAGATACAAGGGTAGTGTGTCTAAGTCAGCTCTGTAAAGAATTTTAATCACTCTTAAATAAATGTTCATATTGAAAGGTTTGTGCAGATTATGAAGGGTATCTTGAAAGCACATATCAGAAAAGAATGAATAAGGCTGTTTAATTGCTTATTGTCTAACTTGATACACTATAGTGAACACAAATAGTAAAGTTGAATTTTTTAAGGAAGATATTTCTGTTCATGTTTAACTGAAAACTTAAATGCACTTGCCATAATATACAACCAATTTTTTTCATGTCATTTTCCCTTAAAATGGTAACTATTTCCTAGAATCTGTGCAGTAAGAGATATATCCTATCTTTAATTAAAATAAAGAGTCTTAGGTAAGAAATAGTACCAAAGAATCCATAGAGAGAATCAGCTAGTATGGCATTATTTTTATAAAATGTTTCCTTGAAAGCTTCTACTATCAAATCAATGGAATGAATTTTCATTTATACTTTTTGGGGACTAGAAAAACTGTAAGAAGGGTAGCTCATAAGAGGGTAGCAGTTAAAGATTCTCCTGATGTTTTTGTACCTTTTAACAAAAAAAAAGGGACTTGACAAAAAATACTAATAAATTATTTTTAGTAAAAAATGGATGGTTGGAGAATTATTTTTGAAAAAAATACTCACTGAGATCTAATTTTAGTATTTTTTCACTTTTGGTTTCATGTTAAAATGTGTATTCTATTTTATTTACAGGTGTTGATGTCCACCATAATTAATTACTGTTGAAATTTTGTCTGTTACCTTGTGAAATATATTCTAGATTTTCTTCTTTGAAATCAACATAAAAATAGCTCATCAGCATATGGAATCATGCATCTATTTTATTCTCAGAGAACTGATCTTATATTTCCCCATTTTTGATTGGGAAATTTAAATAGTGATTTATTAGCACAACTCCCTTTTTCTTCATAGATAGATATCTATACAACTTTTATTTGCACAAATAACTCAGTTTTATATTTGGGTAATTACAGTAATAGAAGTTATTGTACACTAACTCTTACTGTATTTCAATCATTGAATTCAGATATTTTCATATATTATTCCATCCAACCCACACTATGACACTGTGAGGTGGGTTCTGTCTATAAACAAAAATTATAAAGCTTGAGAGTAGCAGAGCTAGATATGAGCCTGAGATTTCTGGCTCTAAGGCCTTTGAACTCTTTATCACACTCTGTGTTTATGTCATCTTCAGTTCCATTGTTCCACTTCCACTACCAGCAAATAAGTACAAATCTTATGCAATTTTCTCAGGGCTTTCATGAAATTTACTGGTATATTTTATATTGGTTATCAAGATACATACACACAGACATATATAGTTATTTCCACATATAAATTATCTGTTAACCAATAATAATACATAAAGCCCATGTCTGTTCCTTCATTGTATCTAGCACAACATTTGGTATATGCCTGATATAAAAGATGCACAACCATGTTTGCTGGATAAATAAACCATTAATTGAATGTCTTAATATATTTTCTCCAAATGAGTTTAAATGGACTCATGTTTGTTTTCCAAGATAAGCTACTGTCCTATTACACATGTTTCTTTAGGATGAGCTTGTACACAGGTAGGTTGACTAGGTATTAGGCCTAAGTTCTTGTGAGATTATTTTACTTCTCTACTTGATTGCACATAAAACTCATGGTTGTCCTTAACTGGTACTACACACATCTGAACTTCACCTTGGATCTTGGACTTCTCTGATGCTCACTTATTCTAAAGCTTGATTGTAAGAAATGATATACATGGTAGATACAACTGGTTGCCAACAAATATCAATTCTTTCCTTCTTCCTTATTAAGAGAATATTATTTTTTTTTCCTTTGGAAAGCACTGTACTTTGTTTAAAATGCCCACTTTCTCATACTTCCTGGCATCTAGCAGTAGTCACATGACTCCATTCCATTCAATGGCATGAATGAGGAATTATAAGAAGATATAGCCAGTGAGACTTAGAATTTTTTTAAATGACAGAATAAGGTTGTTCCTTCCTTCATTCCTTTGCATTTATATTTTCTTCCTGCTTGAATATGATACATTAAAAGTACAGGAAAACTTTAGGAATCAAATGGGTGAAAGCCACATGCTAAAGATAACAGAGCAAGAAGACAAGATGCCTGGGTCATGGTGACACTGAGGAACTATCCTTTATTGTCTCCTTCACACTTTTTGTTACATAAATACCACACCCAGAAGGTGCAATTTTCTATTGCTATCAGATGAATATAATTTTAACTCATACAATATTTATGAAAATGTGCCTAAAGCCATGTTTAAGGTGATTTGTGATCCATGTTGCTGTTGTTGTTGCTATGGTTGTTAAGTGCCTTCAAGCCGGGTCTGATTCATAGTGACCCTTACGGGGTTTTCAATGGCTGACAACATCTTTAAAGCCCTAGGATCTGCAAGTTAATAAGCACCTTATGTGACTAAAGTATAGAAAACACTGTGCGATTGGGTGGACATTTTGTTATATTTTATGCTTAGATCAAACTAGATAATTGGAATACTGCTTAGATATGTAATATTGTTTTCTTGCCTTGTGCAATTTTTTATTGATTTACTTTGTACTTTATTTTTATTTAGGGTCAACACAAGAATGACTCAGTTGAAACTGGTGCTACACTTATGATAGGGATGTTGCTGATAGCCTTCATTGGCTATTTTCTCTCAGTTTTCAATTCCAGCAGTAGCTATTCTCATTCACTTGAATTTTGTGTTTTTTATTCCTCAGACATGGTAATTTTCTTTCCTACTGTGTTTTTACTACTAGGAAGTGTAATAGCAATCTGTTTCTTACCTATAGCAACTATGGACTCCAGAATTTGATAAAGTACATTTTGTATTTCAGGACTATTTTTTTGTACTAACATTATGGCTCTACATTATTATCTTAATTTCCTTTTTGGTCATATTTTCTCATATTTTTATTATTCTGTTGTCATATAGCTTTATGTGGAAATTTCTTCATAGATTAAGGTTGAATATTATGGATGAGGCATTCACCTTATCACAGGCCATCTTAAATCCATGACCAGAAGTTTTTATTACCTCAAGAGGAGGGCTAGTTCTTGGAGAGAGAGCTATTCTCTTGTAACAATCACAAATTACACCCAAACTAGTATTATTTTTTCCTTGTTGGTCTATCAGTTTTCTCCATCAGTTTCTGGTAGATATTGTAAAGGGATTTTTCTTTCCACCTTTCCCTTCCTACCTAAATTTTAAAAAATTTTAAATTTTATTTATTTTTGTTTTTCAGTACTTGGGGATTGAACCCAGGCCCTTGCACATATTTTGCAAGTGTTCTACCTCTGAGCTGTACTCTCTGCTCCTTTTTTATTTTTTATTTTGAGTCAGGGTCTTGCTAAGTTATGCAGGCTGCCTCTGGCCTCCACTTCTTGATTCTGCCACCTCCTCTTCCTAAGTCACTGAGATTACAGGCATGCACCACTGTGGCTGGCCCTACTTAAAATTTAAGTCCTTCCTTGAGTTATGAATTATCCAGTGTGACTTTTATTATAATTTGGGATGGTCAAAAAGTTATTTTCAGGTAAACTGTTATTGACCTAAGAGACTATGCACATTTATGTCTAAATTACTTTGTCAACTACTTATTTAATAAAGCAATTAGAAAAGTCAAGTAATAACATGAAGTATACATATTCCATTAATTAGCTAAGAAATGGTCTTTATATTTGACCATCCACTTTTTTTTTTTTTTTTTTTTTTTGGTACTGGAAGTTGAACCCAGGGCCTCGTGCTTGCATGCTTTGCAAATGCTGGACTGCTGAGCTGCACCCCCAGCTCATTTTTTAACTTTTTGAGACAGGGTTTCACTAAATTACACAGATTGCCTCTGGTCTCGAACTTGTGATCCTCCTGTCTCTGCTTCCCAAGTCACTGGGATTACAGGCGTTCACCACCACGCAAGTCTGACCACCCACTTTTCTATGTTAATGACCTCAACAATATTTCAGAAAAACATGCATTTCATGTCATATTTATTATCTTGACAAGTGCGTACATACCTTCTCAATGATGACCTGAGGCTGCCAACTTTTTTCTGCTTTGCATGAACCAGAAATGTTGTTAGGTGCTGTCGAGTCGGTATCCGACTCATAGCGACCCTCTGTACAACAGGGGAAACACTATTGTCAGTGCTTCTCTGCTGTGCATAGGGTTTTCAATGGCAGATTGATTTTTGGGAGGGAGTTGCCAGGTCCTTCTCCCAAGCCTGCAGCACCTGGTGTTCCCAGGCGGTCTCCCATCCAGGTGCTAATCAGGCCCGGCCCTGCTTAGCTTCCAAGATCTGCCGGGATCGGATTCCACAGGGCTATGGCTGCAGGCGTACATACCTTAGGGAATCCAAACCACTATTTTCTTTAACCCTTAAACAAGCTTTCTGAATTGCCCATATGATAGTTACCACGTTTCAGGCGTTGTTGTTAGGTGCCATTGAGTCAGTGTCCATAGCGATGCTACGTACAACAGGATAGACACTATTGTCAGTGCTTTTCTGCTAATCATAGGGTTTTCAATGGCTGATTATTTTTTGGGAGTGGGTTGCCGCATCCTTTTCCTAAGCCTATAGCACTTGGTGTTTCCAGGTGGTCTTCCATCCAAGTACTAACCAGGCCTGATCCTGCTTAGCTTCTGAGATCTGATGGGATCAGACACCACAGTGGTATGGCTGTAAGCATTTCAGAAATAGATAGTATAAAAATGCCCAAACTGTCAATTTATGTTAGTTGAGAGGTTTCCATTCTAGGCCACAAATGATCCATCACTTACTTAAAGTATTCTCTAACATCATTAAGTTACTCATCCAACTTTTCCAGAATATACCAGTTTATAGTGTAATATGAAGATAGACTTTGTGCAAAAGTAACTCTTAGTGACTTTTTTTTTTTGGAAGTACTAGAGGTTTTAAACCCAGGGCCTCACACATGCTAGGCAAGTAGTCTATCACTGAGCTACAGCCCATTTTTTGTTTTCTATTTTGAGACAGGGTCTTGCTAATTTGCACAGTGTGTTTCTGCCCTTGAACTTGTGATCCCCCTGCCTCGACCTCCTGAATCTCTGGGATTACAGGTGTGCACCATGGCACCTGCTTTAATTCTCATTTACATTTTTATTCAATACATAAATGCCATAATAAATGATGCTATTTCATTGCCTATTAAAATCTTCCATTGAAATCATTATAATGCATTGACATTTTAAAGATAAATATAAAAATATTATATCAATTTCTTTCAAGAAACTTACAGAAACAAATATATCAGGTTTTAATTTTGCAGAAGTAGTGTTTCAGAATATAATCAGAGTGCCTGAAAAATTATGGAAATGTGAAGAGTGAACACCATTCTCCTATTCTCATTGGTAAATATTATTAGGAAAATCATCATAAGCTTAAATCCTATTATCACTTTCCACAATATTTCATTATTGAAAAATTACATAAAATATCAAGGAAATACAAATATTTAGGGAAAATATCCCATAAAATAGAAGTAGCAAACTTAATCTTAATAGCTATGGTAT
>VMDO01029807.1:0-22153 GCA_007922755.1 Pedetes capensis | reverse complement strand
GTTAGTGGAAGTCTCTTTGAGAAAGGTTCCTATACCAGGTTGTAGTGAAAATAAAGTAGAGAATCATTTTCAAGAGGTCTCACAGATAGGGATGCTGCATAGTTGATTATTGTTATCAATCTTGGATGCATATTATAATCATCTGATGACCTTTAAGATATCTTGATATGCAGTCTATTCCCTATAGCAATTACAGCAGAAACTCTGCAGGTGATACCCAACCATCAATACTTTTTAAAGCAACTGAGGTAGATTCCAATATGCCAACATAGTTGGAAATCCTAAACTTTGATGGTATAGATTAATTTTCTTCTTTTTTCCTAACCCTCTTCTTTATACCTTATCCAGTGATTTCTTTTCATCCACTCCTCTGATCTCAGTCAACTACGTGGATTTTTGACCCAGTCATTCAAGCAAGCTACCTTACTCATTTGATCCCTTCTCTAGAACTTTTTAAATCTAGAGGATTTTGTGAAGATAGATGGTTGGCTCAGTTATTTTTATTATTATTATTTTTGCAGTTCTTGAGGGGTTGAACCCAGGGCCTCACACATACTTTGCAAGTGCTCTACCACTGGGCTGCATGCACTCCCAGCCCATTATTTTATTTTTATTTTTGAGTCAGGGTCTCTCTATGTTACTTAGGCTGTCTCTGCCCGCAAACTTGCGATCCTCTTGCCTCTGCTTCCTGAGTTGCTGGGATTACAGGCATGTGCCACCATGCCCAACTCAAATATTTATTATTAAAGATACTTCCATTAGTAATATTAAGAAGATATTGATGTATTGGATGAAATTACTCAATGTTTAAGTGTTTCCCTAGAATCTGCTATAACAACCTTTACCTTCCTTGGCATGGTACTTTAGGCCACAGTGACCTGATCTTGACTTCATCTGACACTCTAAATTCCTATATTCTTCAGTATGGCCATATTAGCATACATTTGCTCAAACTTCTTGCTACATATAGGGTTTCCTGCTATGGACCAGTAGCATTGGCATCCCCTGGGATCTTGCTAAAAATGCAGGATTTCAGGCCCCACCTATAGGGCCAACTGAATCCCTTTCTGCCTTTTAACAACATTCTCCAACTTAGTTCTATAGCCCTACAAGTATTAGCATAGTCAATATATCTCATACTTGAGTCTTCTTCTTTACTTATACAAAATGTAAGGGCTTACCTAGCTTCTAGAGGCGGGAACTCAGACCTATTTCTATATGCTAATGGAGGAAAAAATAGTCTCTAACACTGATACTTCTTTTTGCTGTCATATGCTATTGTATAAAGCACTGCTTTGTGACATCTTGTGAGTGTTCCCTCTGGGGTAATATGTCTGCTGATCTAGGTTCATACATAGGCTGTATTGTTGTGCCAGACTTGGACTCCAGAGCAATAGCTCCCTTGCTTTGTACTCACAAGCTTATCTGTGATCTCCACATATCACCATTGCTAGGTTGTCTAGGTCTGAATGACATTCCAGTATAAGCCAAATGTGGTTTTTGTTGACCACCTATTTTATGAGTATAACCATGTCTGTGTTCCTAGACTAGATTTACTCTGTTTTTCTCTTCATGTATGTAATAAATTCAAGCCTCTAAAATGACCTATGACCTTTAGCCCCCAACACCAGTTGCCTAGTTGTTATTCTTTTTCTTTGTTTTTTAGTTTTTTGGGTTTTTTTAAAGGTCTCACTATGTACCAGTCGGGCCTGGAACTTGCTATGAAGCCAGGCTGGCCTGGAACTCGTGTTGACCCTCCTACCTCTGGCTCCAAAGTGCTGAGATTACAAGCCTGTGCCACTATCCCAGCTCAGTTGCTGTTCCTGATTTACCAGTTTTGGTCCTTATTTATTGTAATCCTCAATACTGGTAGATCATATTTCAGGACACACCTGAAAATTGTTTTAAGAATGGGTGGTGGGTTTTCATGATTATTTCTCAACTGGAAATAACTAAAATACTGATAAATATAGGCTGGCCATGCATGGGCCAATCGTGAATGTGTCATGAAGGAAACATTATAATGGATCCAGTTCTGTGCACCTCAGTTCCAAATAAATTAAAGTGCTTTTCAACTTTGGTCATGCAATTATTTTGCTCCTCATAATTTAAGTGACAACCAATAGAAAAGTGGTTCATAATTTTATCTTAGAAAATTTGATAATTATATTCAAATGCATTACCCTCATTAGCAACAAATCTGATCTTCAGCAATCCATCTTCCCTTTGGGAAATAAGAATAAGACCATAGACTCATTAGGGTGTGAGGAATAGCAAACTCTCTCTCTTGAAATTCCTGCTTGCAAAGGAAAGGAGTCAAATTTCTGCCTCCGTATGCCAATTTGACACCAAATTCCTGGAGATTTCATTAAATAATCTGTTCAATATGTACCTAAGTGTGTGTGAAATACCATGGATGATCTTCAAGTATAGCATCCTCTGAAAGTGAATCCTACAAGACAGTTTTGAATTTTTGTGAGAATATCACTACTCTATTGAGACAAGCATATGGCACACATACTGCATGCATGCCTCTGAATGAGGTTCCAGATGAGTTCCTTGTTGTCATAATTGTAAAATTTGATTATTGTCTTCAGATTGTGAAAACTGTTCTGTGCAGAAGAGTTGGTACTGATGCATGTCATCTAAACCCCATCTAATTTGAGCTCTTATATGTGTTGTACTCCTGAACCCTATACCTATGACCCAATTTCCTGAGAGAATAGCACATACTGCCCAATATTGACCTGATTATAGGTGAATGACCATCCAAATGAGTATGCATTGGCTATTGCATGATCCCGCCATTGGAAACCCTATGAACAGCAGAAAAGCACTGACAATAGTATTTCCCCTGTTGTATGTAGGGTCGCTATGGGTCGGATACCAACCCGACGGCACCTAACAACAACAAATTGCATAATCATTTCCTGTTTGGTTTCTTCATAGCAGAAGGAACAAGTACATACCTGCTGCTGAGGTATTTGTATGTCCAAGCAATATTGTTACATTTGTCTCTATTTAATTATTTGCCCAAAGAACATGGTAATGTGTATTTACTATAAGCATTTAGAAAACAGAAAAGTTTACAAAAGAAAAAACTCACCTTTAACCCTAATGCCCAGAGATTGCAATTTATCATTTTTGGTGTATCTTCTTTTGGTCTTTTTCTATGTGTTGCATTATTAGATAGGTAAAAAGAAAGGTTGCAGGTTGTAAGCCACATGAATTCCTTCTATTCAGGCAAGTGTGTTATGTGTGTAGGCGGCTTACCAGAAGTCTGCATGATGAACCAAAGAACCTCTATTAAGAGAAACCTGACAGGATCTGGCAAATTAACAAAGCAAAGGATACTACAAACCCTTGATCACTAGGGAAATGAAAGTTAAAAACTACAGTGAGATATTATGATACATGCATTAAAATGGCCAAAGTTAAAAAGGCTACAATTGGCAATAGTTCCAGAGCAACTGTAACTCTCATACACTGCAGGTAGAAATATAGAATAACAAGACCACTTTGGAAAACATTGGTGGTATCTTGAAAAGTGTAGTACCTATAATATTACCCAGCCATTTCACTCCTAGATATTTACCTAGTGTGATACAACTACGTAAAACTAAAAGACTTCTATATGAATTTACATAGCAGCATTTGACATAGTAGCCGAATAGAAACAACTGAATGTCCAACAATACCTGAATGGATAACCATACTTGAAGGCACCTAACAACAGCAACACTATGATGGAATATACACAACTGTTCATATGAATCTCATAATACACTGAGTGAAGAAAGCCAGATGAAAATAAAAGACAATAGTATATGTGTTCATTTGTATGAAATTCTAGAAAATGGAAATCTAGTGAAAAAAAACATAGATCAGTAATACTTGAGGATGGGAGTTGTAGGAGGACCCAATGGAAATATTATAAAGGGAAATGGATGAATTTATAGGGGTGATGGAGATATTCAATATCCTCCTTCACAGTGATAGTTTCATGAGTGTATAATGCACCAAAATTTGTCCAAGTTAAATATGTGGATTTTATTTCATGTCAGTTGTAGCTCATAAAAGTTGTAAAAGCATGTTATTTCTTGGATGAAACTAAATATATCATTCAGGGCTCATTGGTTATAAATCACAGAAAATGACTTGCTTTAAATTAAAAGGAATTCATTGAAAGGATAAAGTAAAAGGTGAGAGATTTATATGATTTGAGGAGAAACTAGATCTTAAGCTGCAAAACCAGTGCAGGCGGGATTACAATCCCTGACTTTATACTATAGGTCTATTGTGGCAAAAACAGCTTGGTACTGGTGCAAAAATAGGCCTGAAGACCAGTGGAACAGAACTGAAAACCCAGAGATACACCCACGTATCTATAGGGACCTGATCTTTGCCAAAGGAGCTAAGCACACAAACTGGAGAAAAGACAGCCTCTTGAAAAAATGGTGCTGGGAAACTTGGATTTCCACCTGCAGGAAAATGAAAACAGACCCATGCCTCTCAATCTGCATGAGAGTTAATTTGAAATATATAAAATACCTCAAAATAAAACCAGAAACCTTAAAATTACTGAAAGAAAAGACAGGAAACATGCTCCAACACATATGCATAGGAAAGCATTTCCTTAATAAGACTCTTAATTGCTTAGGAAATCACAACAAGAATAGATAAATGGGATAAATTGATATATAAAAATGCACAATTAAACTTAGTGAAGAAGGGACAACATAAAGAGTAGAAAGGAGGAGGGAGGGAACTAGCAGAGGGAAGCAAAGATTGCAGGGGAGGATTGCAGGGAGGAGAGGATAATCTCGCTGTAAACAATGCAACTTCATAAGTATATTGGAAAAATAGGGAAATGTAACCCAAGTACACATTTGAGTTTTGCTACATATTAACCATAAGGCTCCACAAATCTTGTGGGTTGATGAAATTGTTACCAAAAATGATATAATAGATGCATAATGGAAAAAGCCAATGCTGTATTACCTTGTACCCCATTATCATTTAATAATAAAATGAGATTTAAAAAAAGAAAGGATAAAATAACTTATAGAACTGTTAGGATGACTGAGGAGGCAGATTTGGAATGGAGCAGGAGAAAAGACAACTTTCAAAGCCCAGGAAGGAGAGGAATATCTCGTAGCTGGCACCACCTACTTACCATCCCTCTGGTCCTCAATGAATAGATTCCACCATTTTCAGTCTGAGATAATGAACTTTAAACATAATCATTCTTTTCAAGAAAATTATATGAAAAAAGTATTCCCCTTGGCTTGTGGGAAGGAGCTATAGCTAATTCTTTAAGGAAATCACAATTGCTCTTAGGAGGAAGAGGGATGCTAGCTACCATTTTTTTAAAAATGCCTATGGCTCTTGAGGACATTAGCATTCTATTCCAGTCACTATTGATACATAACAAATCAGTCCTAAACTTATTACCTTAACAATAAATCATTTTATTTCTTCTCATATGAATCAGGAATATTTAGAAAGGGCTTGGTGTCAGAGGTCTGGCTCCAGATTGCTCTGTATTTATAGTCAGATGTTGCTGGAGTAGCTTAAGTCTTTCCAGGAATCTCTGTCTTCACATGGTCTCAATTTTCTCTATATAGTTCATGGGCTGGTTTGGACTTCCTTACAGCAGGGCAGCATCATGGTGGATTAGGTTCTTCAAGAGAGAATTTTCTACTTAATAAGACAGAAACCTCATTGCCTACTGTGACCCACACCCAGTGTCAATTCCACCTTTTTCTGTTGGTTACAAACAAGTAACAAGCCTACCCAGTTTCAAGGGAATGGGAGTGATACCCCATCTCTCAATGCAAGCAACATCAAGATCACATTCTGAAAAAACACATGTGATGGATACTGAGACCATCTTTTGAATGTTTAGACTCCTACCCTTGTTTTCCATAGTTAGGAAATTTCAATTTTTGTGAGCTCAATGTATATAACTCAGTGCAATGAATTAAAAACTTCTTGTGGGAGCATGACTTCAAAAATGAAACGAGTCTTTTTTGTGCTTTCATAGAGGAAATATAACTTTCTATATGATTCTTTAATAAAAGCTGGACTCCAAATTTTCCCTTGGCAGTGCCTAGAGAAAAGAAGTTGTGGTAAAGAAAGAATGGTAGAATGATATTTATAAGCTCTGGGGTTCTATTCTGTCATCACTACTATCTTTGGCTACTGGAGCTCACTTTATCATTCTGTAAAATAGAAATACTATTTCTCCTGAGCACATCCCACAGCTTTGCTATGATGAGCAAATGAGTTTGTTAGGGTGAAAATACGATAAATGAGAAAATGTCATATAGAAATAAGGTATTGTTGTTCTTTTCAGGAATTTTAATGTTTTACAGCCCATAGGGGCAGAAGTTCTTCCTAATATCTTACTTAATTTTATTCATCTGCCACAGTTCTCCAGAACTAACCAACTTGAAATTGGTTGTGTTTGTTTCTCTTTGATGGAGTGGTGAGAGAATGGAGACTTAGGTATGTTTCCACCATCATTTTCACAGTATTGTTGCCATATGATTTGGTTAGTATTCTGTGCATCATACAAGCCTTTTGCTTTGCTAGCAAACAGTTCTGAGCTTCTAGTATAATAATACAGGAATTCCTAAATCATTTTCATGATCATTGCATTGCACTGCTGTCATTTAATATGGACTCTTTGTTTTGGTTCACTGTCTCTCAAATTTATTATTTCACATTTGTCTATATTAAGCTACATTCTCAGTTTATTGGTCTAGTCACCATGAGGTACCAGTTGTTCTGAATCATGCCATTGTATATTTTCTGACATGCTGTGTATGTAATGTATAAAACTAATAAAAGTCTTTGTACCTTAGAGGAAGCTATCAATACTTTATTAGTCATATTCAGGGCCAGACTAAAAACTCCAAACAGGTCAAGTCAGTTAGTGCTCAAGGTACCAGACCAATGAGCAGAACTTTCAGTAGGAAAGGAAGACAATGTTTTCAAAGGGAAATCTTTGATAGAGCCCAGTTCATGTTATAAACTTGTACTATATTCTCTAGTGGCCTGGGGCTCAAAATTTTAGAACTATCAGCTTGGTGTAGTGGTGCACTCCTGTAATCCCAGCACTTGAGAGACTAATGTAGGAGGACCGACATGAATCAGGACAGCCTAATCTACATAGTGAGGATCAGGACAGCCTGGGCTACACAGCAAGACCATCTTGTAAAAACCAAGAAAAAAACCCAGAACTCCCATTTTATGTTTGTTTAAATACTCATGTTGTTGTTGTTAGGTGCCGTCGAGTCAGTATCCGACTCATAGCGACCCTCATGGGGTTTTCAATGGCTGACTGTTTTGGTAATTGCCTTTAAAGGGGGTAAAGAAGGAGAGAACAAGTGCAAAATAAAGGATACAATTTTATGAAAATCCCATTATGAATCTCACTATACTCTATGCAAGTAAAAAACATACTATATCTCATAAAGATGTACAACTATCATTACATGCTAATCAAAAAACATTTGTGTAAAATATTTAAGGAGATGGAAGTGTTAACAGTCCTAATTTGATAATTGCACACTGTATATATTAACTGAATTATCAGACTGTATCCCATAAATATGTACAATTAAAATACTAATAAAAATACTTTCCTTAAAAGGAATATGACCTGTTGAGATTTAGACCACCTATGTGAGAAAATCAATTGCTTTAGATCACTGTTAAGAAAGTTTAGTTTCTTAAAAACTTGGCAAATGCATTTAATTAAAATAAGCTTAAATAGCTTGTAGCTTGATTTATTTAAAACATGTTTGGGATCTACTATGTGTCAGGCAGTGGTTTGGAGTAAAAAGTAAATTACAGAGTTTTGCTTTCAAGAAGCTATAGATTAGTAAAGGAAAAACTCAGTGATCGATCACTATAGTTCTGTGTGAAATGTCTTTAGATGTTTCCACAGATAATTCTAGGTATGTAGAGCATAGAGTGGCTAATTCTGCCTAGTAACTGTAGGAAATGTTGAAAAGAATAAGACATTGAGTTTAAGAGGCAGTATTATTATGAGTATTGAGCTATTTTCTTACTTTGAGATGTGGAGTGTAGAGGAATCATGTATACACAGGGAAAGTTCAGTCTCTTGTCCTCCTTCGCCTGCCACAGCTTCTGAAAGTGATAGAAACACCTATAGGACTCCTAGGGAATTTGACAGATGATCAGAGATACCATGTAAAGCTTCCTGAGGATAACGAGACATTCTAATTGAAGGATTGGGCAGAAAAAGAATTCTACAGGAGAACTTGGGGTCACAATTCTAAAGAGCAATATATTAAGTAGGAAAAAAAAAGCCAGTCACTGTGTTTTCTTAAAAGATGCATAGGCCTACAAGGTGTGTGTGTGTGTGTGTGTGTGTGTGTGTGTGTGTGTGTGTGTGTGTGTAGGAAAACAGAAAAAAAATCTCTGGTGTTGCTTTGACAGAATTCAGAAAACTTGAATATGATATTAATATTAATGCTATATTTTATTCATTTGAGATAATTCTAATATCATTGAATAAAAGAGAATTTTGTAATTTTTGAAGGGTTCTTTTTGCAAACCCAAGTATCAAAATAAGTCAGTTTTCTTCAGCTGATAAGTAATAATCAATAGCTGGTGAAGTATGAAAGCAACAAAATTGTTTCCTTCATGATGTGGGAGACAAAGTCAGTCACAAACATTAGGAAGAATTCCAGGAGGAACCACCAGGTTGTAAGTGATCAATCTGAGCTCATTTGCTAATTTATTTTTTCCCTTCATTTTGCACAGCTGTTCTGCCTGATCTAGCACTTAATAATAACAGTTTCTCATTGTCCTCTAATTTTTTGATGTGTGAAAGTCTGTTTTTCAAACGAGACTGTATTCTCTCTGAGGGCAGGGATTTTGTTCTTGTCATCTTCCTCTTTCTTCTCTCTCCTAATCTAATGCCCAGGAGACTGATTAGCAGGTTAGGTATCCAGTGAATACATACTTGCTCATGGTCTAAAAGGCCATGTACTTGGCCCCTTGAGCCTCAGTATCCTTCTTTTTAAAATAACACAGTTAAATTAGATTTCTGATGCCTTTTCCATCCCTCTGGATCTAAAATTAAGATTGGAATCTGCATTTTCACCAGAAGAAATAAACCTACCTTTAACATCCATAATCAGACCTTAATATTATACAGATATCTTCCAGTTTTCTTGTGAAGCTAGCACATTGCTTATTTCATTCAGCTGTCCATGAAATTATTTAAACACATATGCATTATGTATATATTCTGTGCCAGGAGTTTCAGATGTTGTTAAGCAACATAAACATGGTCTGTACTCTCTCAAATTTAGCAGATAATTAGGAAGGAAGGAAAAAAAGAAGGAAGGATGGGAGAGGTAAAGAAGGAGAGGAAAAAGGGACAGAGGGAAGTTTAACCATCACCACAGAGTGAAATTAAGGCTGTGCTAGGTGGAGGTACCCCTCATGTGTCTGTCAGCTTGTGCTGTGGGGGCTTGTGTGTTACTGAGATGCTGAAAGCCATGCCAGCAGTATTTCAGATACCAGTAGGGCCACCCATGGTCGATAGGTTTTAGCTGATGCTTCCAGACTAAGATAGACTAGGGAGGAGGACCTGCCAGCCCACTCCCCAAACAATTAGCTATTAAAAACCATATAAATAGCAGAGAAGCACTGACATACATAGTGCTAGAAAAATGAGACCCCCCCAGCCTGGGGGGCACTAAAGAAATGACTAGGGAAGAGTTGCCTCCTCAGAGTTGAGTTTACTTCAAAGACAGGAATGGAGTGAAGCCTGTGGGACCTCCTTTTGCTGATGTGGCACAACTCAAAATGAGAATAAACGGTGGCTGCAACAATGGGCTCAAACATAAAAAGATCATGTGCATGGCACAATGTTGGGGTTTAAGAATATGAATATGAATTAGTACCTTCCATCAAACTTACCCTGGTGGAGGAGAAAGATGTATAATAAAAATAAGATAAGTTTTTTTCCTTTCCAATCCCCAACTTCCCTCAAAAGACAAACAATTATTCCACTTTTTGGCTCAAAGTACTGGGAGGAAAACTTTGATCATGCCCCAGGTTAGTAAGACAAGCAGTATATCTGAAAGGAGGTATAATTGTGCCTCATGAGAATATTTTTACAGTTCCACGTCTTTTCTTCAGGTTAAGTTCATAGGCTTCATAATTCAAATAGTTGCCTACCAATCCACATTGGCTGGGATTTAGCTCAGTTGGTAGAGTGCCACACTGCAGTCTCTGAGGTCCCAAGTTCAATTCCCAGCACCACAAAAATGGGAGAAGGGCCTGGCAATCCACTCCAAAGGCAATCCCGAAACAGTTAGCCATTGAAAACCCTATGAGGGTCACTATGAGTTGGATACCAACTCAATGGCACCTAACAACAACAACAACAACAACAACAACAACAACCAATCCACATAAGATGCTTTACAGGCTATGTGTAATTCTGTATTTAAAAGAATGTAAGTACAAATAACTAGTAACAGGTAGAAATTGAAAAGCATAAATCAAGATACTTATTAAGAAGTTATAATATTATTAATAACACGGAAAATATGTGTATTTAGAAGCACTTAAATATCCTCTTCATGTTTGACCATCTATCATTAAGGGTAATAGTTGTTTGTATTTTACATGCAAACATCCTACCATTTATTGGTGTTTACTGAATCCTTTATGTATCTCAGACTCAGTGCAAGGCTATTTAATTACATTAGTTTGTTTAACCCACACATCAATCCTAGGAGGAAACTACTATAATTTCCCTTTTGCAGATGAGGAAACTGGGCTACAAAAAGGTAACTTACCCAGAGACATGCAACTAATAAATATAATAGCTGGAACTCTAATTTAGGCAATTTTGTTCTGGAGTCCACACTCATTACCCATTTGGTACCATGACTGTATGTACAGTAGTTGGCCATGTGCAACTCAATGTGCCACATTCTATCTGCCAGGTATTCTGTGCAGTGGTAAAACAGAGAAAAATATGTTAACTGTGCCCTCCACAACCATATGATCTAATTGGATGACAAACCCACTGATATCAATTATGGTACTACCTAATAATTATTATTGTTGTGCTCATTTTCCCACATCCCAGCAGCAGGTTCTGGAGGAAGATATATCTTTGGTGGAAGATATAAACAAAGTAGTGCCCTCCAGTACTCTTTATTATCTAAGATGGAGTTTACAAATTGGCAGCCATAATTTTGTTTGACCTGCAGGATTGATTGATTCATCGATTTTGAGATAGATCTCAAGGCCTTGTGCATGCTAAGCACATATTCTGCCACTGAACTACATCCCCAACACAGGATTCTAAACAAATGAGTTCCCAGGATTTAAAAATCAGGAACTTTCACATAAAATTCTAAATTCTTGGCTTCTTTTGTAGTACCCAGACATTTGATAATAATAGGCCTGCAGAATGCATGAAGAAAACCACCCTTAGCATAGTAGTTGGCACCTTCTTTAAACAGGGCATGCACTCCCTTTGTCAGCTATAGGACCCACAGACCTACTTCACTTATTCGTGTGACACGTTGGTCCCAGTAGATACATGAATTTGTAGCTGGCTTTTTCTAAGGGTTCTGAGGTTCCCCAGAGGTTCATAATTCATCATATTATGTAGTGCCCTCACTGATACATGTATTCCACAAGTGGCAAAAACATAAAAAAAAGGTTTGCCTAACCTGGCATAAAGGGCTGGGATTTAGCTCAGTTGGTAGAGCGCTGCGCTGCAGCAGTCTCTGAGGTCCTGAGTTCAATTCCCAGCACCGCAAAAATGGGAGAAGGACCTGGCAATCCACTCCCAAGGCAATCCCGAAACAGTCTGCCATTGAAAACCCTATGAGGGTCACTATGAGTCGGACACAACTTGACGGCACTTAACAACAACAACAACAACAACAACAACAACAACAACCTGGCCTAAGATGGAGGTGGTAGTGCTCAGAGAAGTGCTCTGAAAAAGAGAGTAAACACCCTGCATTTACAAATACGATTAAAAAGTGCTACAGTGCAAGAAACCAATAAAATAAGTTTAACAACCAGCAATGGATGATGGCTTACTTTTTTTGAGCTTTGAGTACACTAGGCATTTTGCTGAGCATGTTACACATACTTGATCTCATTCAATCCTCAGAATAAATAAGCTTATGAGGTTGATGTTATTATGCTCATTTTACAAAAGGAACTTGAGGCATAGAGAAGTGAAGTAACTGGCCAAGATCACTGGCTAGTAAAATGTATAAACTAGGAAGAGAATCTTGAGTAATCCAAGAAAACAGATGAGAGAGAAAACACAAGTGTATTTTTCAAATAAATAGCATAATTAGTAACTCACAGAATATAAACTAATGCATGTTCAAGGTCTTGTAGAAATTCGTGTGGTATGCAGTTAGATTTTAACACTTCATGATTTTGTGACTGTGATAAAGTTTATTAATCTTTCTTTCCCTCAGTTTTATGATCTTCAAAATAGTATGTTCAGTAGTATTATAAGGAATAAAGCATATAATAAACTTTACATTGTAAGAACATACCATTATAGCTAACATATAGCAAATATTCTAATCAGTTTCTATATATCCATTAGTTTAATGAATTATTTCTAAACTTCACAGGAGATGACATAAGCTAATTTTAAGAAGGAGAACACTCCAATCTCATATAAAAGTGAGAGAAAGTACATTAAAGGAAAATATGCAAGAGAAAATGCATGAAGGTTTCATTTATTACTTCAACAAATATTTGTGTAGTTGATACTGTATACCAAGTAAATTCCGAGTGGCAGAGAAATAGTGGTCAACAAGATAAAATCTTTCTTTAAGCTCATGTTGCAGGAAATAGAATATTAAAGGAAGAACATGTAGTTCAAGCTAATTGGACCCTAGGGCATTTGTGAGGGAGTGATAGGAGGTGATTCAGAAAAGTAGGCAGGATCCTGGTAATGAGGAGAATGTGGATAGAAAGATCCCTTGACTTTAGGTGCAATTTGAATACTCCATCCACATCTCTGTTGCCCAAAAGTTACAGGATAATATTGATCAGTAAAAGGGTGCCTTTCTACAGAGTGACTGCACTTGTATAGGTTGGTATGATGCCTTTCACTACTCCCCATTTCTATTGGTACTTTTCTTCCTATATCTCCTTATAATCTCACAACTCCAAGAAAATGAGTAGCAAGTGGGGAGGCAGGAGTGACAATCACATCCTTGAATTAAATAGGCAAAGTGAAGTTGGAGACGGAAGCTTCATGTTGACAGCATACATTAAAAATTATAGTTTATTATTATTAATTTATTATTTATCCTTCTAAAAGATATGAAGGAATGAGGACAATAGGGAAAATACTTTGCTTCAGCAAGCACAGAAGAACTAGAAAAAAGACTGCTAGATGAGGAGCTATGGACATTACAAACTTGCCATTCCAGCTATAAATGTAAGACAGAAATTTCAGTGACACCAGGTAGACAGGTGGACAGATTGTGTGATGAAAGAAAAACCACAGATGCTCTACATTTAAATCATAAATAAATGTAAAATGTAAATAAGACAGTTGGAGTTATGTTAAAAACATTGTCAAAATAGGGCTAGGGGAGTAGCTCAGTGGTAGAGTATTTGCCTAGCATGTTCAAGGCCCTGGGTTCAGTCCTCAGAACTGAAAAAAAGATTTTACCCTTCTGTAGCCCTAAAGGAAGAGAAGACCATTACCAGTGATTTGTTGTTGTTGTTGTTGTTAGGTGCCATTGAGTCAGGTCCGACTCATAGTGACCCTATATACAATAGACAAAATACTCTCTGACACTGTGCCATGCCCAGCACTATTATCAGTGCTTCTCTGCTATTCATAGTGTTTTCAATGGCAAATTCTTTCAGGAGTGGATTGTCAGGTCCTTCTCCCCAGCCTACTGCACCTGGTATTCCCAGGCAGTCTCCCATCCAAGGACTAGCCAGGCTGACCATGTTTAGTTTCTGAGATCAGGTGGGATTGGATGCTAGGGGGCTATGGCTTGCAGGAATTAAAAGACTTCATAAAATATTTGTGAATACTTAAGTAATTTCAAGCTCTGTTGTGTGGAATTTTAGGACTTACCAGACATTCTTTAGTGTTTTAGCAAAGATAACCAACAAGAAGATGGATATACACACATAGCATCATTCAAAGAAATTTACAGCATCAAATAGGAAAGAAACTCAAGATTATTGGTGAAAGCTCATTAACACCTGAAGTATTGGTATTGTCACTGAGGAAAATGTGTCTAAGATGAACAGTGTGATTCAAATGTAGAAATAGAACTTGTGCCTGGTAATGAATCACAGAGAATACTTATAAAATGTACTTGAATTAGTTTGAATGCTGAGATTATATGAAAATTTTGCAATTTAATGAAGAGTATGATTGCTGTTGATATTCCAGTTTGCTTGTTTTTTGGAAGGTATAATCACCACAAGAAATGTTATTTTAAAAATATTTGATATATGCTACTCGTCATAGTAAAAATTAAAGTGTTTCCATATGTTTTTAACCACCATCAAATGAGATGGAATATGTTTAGTGATAGCTGTACTGCTAAAGGAAAAACAGTGGGAAGAAAAATAATAGGAAGAATGGGTTTTATAAAAGTAACTTTAAAAATGTTCAAATACTTAAGTTTCCAAGATATATTGTGAAGACAAATACTAAGATGCCAGCAACTTTGAAAATACTATTGGTTAGGGTCATAACTCTTGTCATTTTATTCCAGTATTCATATTCTCCCTTTACCCTTCTCTCCCTCTTCCTTCCCCTCCTTTTCCCTCCCTCTCACCCTCTCTTTCTCTCATCCTATAAATTGGTTTACTCTTTGAGTACATAAGCAACACACACTTATTGTAAAAAAAGATAATAGAGAAAGTATAAAGGAGAAAAACAACCTATCATCCAGATATTACTTTGGCTGATGCTTTGATTTTATGATTCCAGAATCTTCCCAAGCATATGTTCACAAACTGAAACACAGTATATTACAATTTGGCTTTTCACATTATACTGCCAATATATATGATTAGATCATCATTGTCAATAACTGCAAAAGTCTATCCAGTCACTGCATTATAATTTAATCAATCCTCTATTGATATCTGGGCATGGCGGTGCATGCCGGAAGTCCCAGTGGCTTGGGAGGTGGAGGCAGGAGGGTGCAAGTTCCGAGTCAGAGGCAGTGTGTGAACTTATCAAGACCCTGTCTCAAGATGAAACAACTTTAAAGAAGGGGGTTTGGGGGCCCAACTTACTGGTAGAGCACTTGCAAAGTATGCCAAAGGCCCTGGGTTCAACCCCCCAGTACCACAAAAAATCCTCTATTGATGTTTATTCAAATTTTTTATATCAGGAAAATCAGTTGCCATTCTTTTGCTATTCTTTAGGATAAATTGCTAAGTGAAATTGCCAGCTGAGAGGGCACCTACAGATTTTCTTCACCTACTTCAACGTTTAATTGAGTATATACATAATCATTTTAAGAAGAGGAAAATGAAAGTAGCCTATGAACAATAGCCCAATATTCAATGGAAAAAAGTTTGATATTAAGTGCACTTCATTCCTAATCCCTAATACCTTTCTGCCAATGTAGATTGGGTTGATAGATGGCTATACAAAAAGGCAGAAACAGGAAGGAAGAAAAGACAAGGAGGGAGGGAGGAAGGAATAAAAGGAAGGGGGTGATGAAGAAGGAAGGAAAGACATAATCACAATGAGATTAATCATGCACATAGTTTTAAATTAAAAAATTAATTTACCTGAATTTCACAAAAGATAAAGGTACTGATATCAATCTGACTCAAAACTGAGCCTCAAGTTAAGAAACAAACTTTCCTCATCACCAGAGAGAGTTTATATAAATTTCTTCCAGTCAAGACAGTGACCTAAGCACATAGATTTGCATCTTCTTTGTCCTGAGACTCTACTAAAAATTTAAAAGACCATGAAAATAGTAATGACATGACAGCAAAGAGAGGAGATTTCCAATAATGGATGAGAATTTTCAATAAATGTATAAGAATGAGAAACCAGGTAAGAGAATTGGGCACATTGGTGCATGCCTGTAATCCCAGCAATTTAGGAGGCTGAGGTAGGAGGATTATGAGTTTGAGGCCAGAGGCAACCTGCATAACTTAGCAAGATCCTGTCTCAAGATAAAAAATTTAAAAAGAGGCTGGAGGTACAGCCCGGTGGTAGAGCACTTAGCTAACATGTGCAAGGCCCTGGGTTCAACCCTCCAGTACTGGAAATAAAAAAAAGAAAAGAAAGCAGATGGGGGTAGTTTGAACAATGAAATAAGCACAAGTTATGATATTATCTCCCAGGGCTTCAGCAGATTAGTAGAAACACTCTTAAAAGTTGGTGTCAGCAGACAGAGTAGAGGGCCCAAGTGAAAAGTGGGGATAAAAATTGGGGTTTAATTGAAGAACAATGGAAGCTTCTTTACCCATTTATTCCCCCCAATGTATATATACATGTCCTCACACACACAGTTACTCACAGAATGGAAGACAACTAAGGGACCATCATTTACCTTGGTAGCATTTATGATTTATTTAGGGCATAGTGGATCTCACACATTCCTTGGGGCAAGGGCTTATATTTGATGTAATGAAAGAAGGTTGGTGGAAAAGGGAGTTAATAGACCAAAATATCTGAGCCTCTCAGTGTGTGTATTGCTGATGCCAAGTAAAATCTTTCTTAACTCCAGCTCATGGAAGTCCTGGACATTGACTTCTTTTGAATTTCTCTCTTCCTTTGAAGTAAGACTTTTAACATACTTTCTCTAGTCATTTGCTACTTTCCTTCTTGGTCTTGGTAGCAGTACTTTTAGTGTTATATTATTGTTTTAATGTATTTGACAGTACAGGTATTTTCTTTCAAAATATTCTTCACTTTTAAGCTCTGTTTTATCTCTGTTGTGAGGAATTATTTATACATTTATATATTAATTGGCTTTGGTGATCATTTTCCAATGTACTATTCAATTCCTCATTTTTACATTTTTATTGTTTATTTACTTTCAGAAAGTTAGAAAAAATATCAAAATGTTTCCTTCAGAAATTGCAACTAAATAGTACATATTGCCTGCCTTTCAATGCCTGCAGACATTTTTCTGATGCCCTTACCTATAAGTTAGCCCTTAACTCACTATAAAATTTGAAATCATAATTTTCCCATGAAAATTACTAGAAATTGCTCTTTTGCCTTTTATTGTTTGGTATTGGAGATATATCTGAAGCCAGCCTGACTTTTTCATTGTATATAATCATTTAAATGGGCTGGGATTTAGCTCAGTTGGTAGAGCGCTGCACTGCAGTCTCTGAGGTCCTGAGTTTGATTCCCAGACCGCAAAAATGGGAGAAGGACCTGGCAATCCACTCCCAAGGCAATCCCGAAGCAGTCAGCCATTGAAAACCCTGTGAGGGTCGCTATGAGTCGGATACCGACCCGACGGCACCTAACAACAACAACAACAATCATTTAAATAAATAAATATATAAGATACATTTAAATATGTCATATATAGCATAAATATAAAAACATATAATTAAATAACATGTTAATAACAAATACGTAATTGTTAAGCTGATGGCCCTCCTGGCTGGCAGGATTGACCTTTTATGCCATTTCACCACTCTTCTTAGGAAGAATTCTTCTTGATAATTGCCTTCTAGGATAGCACAAATTGGTTTCATCAACTAATAACCATTTTCAAGTAGACTTCATCAAGTCTGTTTCTTTATTTCTCATATAACATTTGCAGTATGGCAATGCTATCTATGGAAAGGTTCATGAGGCCATTATATCTTGACTTTCAGAATAGCAGATTTTTTTCCCTTTGATTCAGACCTTTGAAATTTCTACTAAGTTCAGAAAGGAAGTCAATCTAGAATGTATTCTCTCTGCCTACAGGTTTTTTATGGACAGTCTTTTGGAGCCTACGCAGTATGTTTTATGTCAGAACATTGAAAAGGGTAAATTAAAAATTATTAGTTTAATTACAACTCCCAGTCTCTTTAAAATGGTAGCCCTGGATTTGTTGTAAAAAAGAGATAATGCATGTGAAGGTGCTTCATAAACAGAGGTAGTGGGTGATGTAGTAGGACACAAATGGGCTTTGATATCAGAGAGTTTAGATTTGTAACAAAGGATTGGAAAATGCCTACTTGCAAGCTGAATGTTACTGATTCTTATAAATAGGGATAATGTAAGAACTTACTTAATAGGATTCTTATAATAATTAGATTAGAATGTATATGATGTACCTAGCATAGTCCCTGGACAAAAATAGCTTTTTGATAAAGGTTCTCTGTCTTAAGCAGACAGATATCTGTTAGCTATAACCTTGTTAGAAAGATGAATAAATGCATAGAGAAGACTAACATTTTTCATGGAAAATTATATCCATCCAGACATTCCTTTTATAAAAGTTATGATTCTTAGTGGATGAAAACAATTTGTCCTACTCTGCAAGACAATGATCAAAACACTTGCTTTCTCATAATGTTAATGCCAGAAAAAGCCTGTGGTATTAGCTGGAAGGACCTTCAGTTTAACTGGTTATTCCCATCTGTGTAGTGAGAATGTTCTGAACTCCAGGACCTTGTTGTTGCCCTTTACCTCCTCATTAACCAAAATGGGCTTGATGAAGTGGCCAGAAAGTGCCAAGGTGTCAGATGGTAACCAGGTCAGAGGAAGAGGATCGCTGTCCTGTGGGGTATGTGAGTGGAGAGATTATTATTGGGACAATATCCAAGGCTAGGAGGACTTCCAAGAGAATTGTAAAGAGAGATAGACAGGTAAATCAATTTCTTTTTTTCTCATTCCTTTCTAGTAGCTCATATTAGGGAAAAAAAGGTTGTCAATTGTTAGTTAGATGACCATGTGACTTCATTCTCTTAGCCCAAGTAGCACATTGTTTATTGATGGTCTCATGTCTCATATCAAACAGTTTCTCAAAGGCTTTTGAAATGTCTGAGATATGAAAAAGGAAAGCCTATTGGCTCTAAAATATGAAGAGAAAAGCTGCAAAGCCAAAAGTTACATTTTATTGAATGTCTACAAAACATTCTCTAAGGTTAAGTTTATTTACTGTTAGTTTTGGCAGTCTTTGAGAACTACATGGCACTTGAAAATGATTGCTGATAATTTAAAGACAAATAGTTTCAAAACAAAAATTATGAAAATCTCTTGGATATTATATAACAAAAATTTACATTAACTATGGGATATAAGTGACTTCTAATATATTTGGTATGACATGGGGTAAAAACTCGTAAATTAGAATGATGGCCTACAGCCCAAACAGATGTTAAAATTACTCTAATACAAAGTGATTTATACGTTGTTTGTAATTCAAAACTCAAAAAGCTTAAAATGTTTTACTTTTCTTTCCTTCTTCCCTCCCTCCTTCCCCTCCTTTCTTTTCCCTTCCCTTCCTTCATTCCTTTCAGTATTGAGTGTTCAAACCTAGGGCCTCCTGCATTCTAGGCAAGTGCTCTACCACTGAACTGTACCCCCAAACCTATTTTCTTTGATTTTTTTATTTTGTGACAGTATCTCACTAAATTACACAGGCTACTTCTGACTTGGAATTTATAATCCTTGTGCCTCACCCTCCTGAATACCTGGGGTTACGGTGTGTGCCACAGCACCTAGATTATTTTACTTTTCTTTATGTAGAAAAACTTTACAGCCTGGAGGGGTTTGACTTGTTTCTGTGAATGAGTATATTAAGGAAATTTTCAGTATATATCCTGAGTTCTCAGGGCCCATGTTCAGCAACATTTGCAGCATCTAAAAATAGTTGACAACCCCTAACATCTGACAGGATGCAAATAATTAAATCTTTGAGGTGAAGTAGCAAGGGAATCATCAGTTGACATAGCCACCAGTATCTTTCATTATAGGAATAAGCCCAACTTTTGGCAGTGATTTAGGCTAGTGAGCTTGACATTTGCCTAATTTATCATCTTGTTTGTGATTTTGTGATCTCATTAATTCATGGCGAGGGATCTGACATCTTGTCCAGGTTTTTAGAACATTTATGATCTATTTTTTATAAATTGAACAATTCCACTAATTATATTGCAGAATCTGTGTATGTGTATCTGTTTTGGCTTGGCAACAAGGAAGATGTTCAGAGTTTGCTCAGCATTTGCTCAGTTGTTCCGTTACTGAAGGCATGTTTCTGAAACTTAGTATTTAATCTAGTTGTCAAAATTCAGCTTTGACTATAAATCAGTGCTGTCAGGAATCCCTTTAAAAGAGGCTGTGGATATTGTTATTCTCTTTTTTTGTCTTTGACTATGCCTCTTAGATCATTTGGCTAAGCACTGGTCAGGAAAACAGCAGCTTCTCTAGATATTCCCAGCAGGAAGAGATTTAATATCGGGAATTAGAGGCTCATGCAGCTATTGAAGACTGGGAGAATAAAACTCAGAGGGGTGGATTTCAGAAAACTTACCATCTGCTGATGCCTAGATTCCTAGATGCAGTTGCCAGAAAAAATAATGTTCTCCTTGTCTAGTGCAATCCAAATCTTTTGCAGGTGCTTCTCATTGGCAGGTTCTAATGGAAACCCTCTAGGCAATGGAGTCTGGGAAATGTAGTTTCCAAATTTTATGTCCCAGTGATATGTAAAAGACTTATAAAGGGGTCTTAATGGTTCCTTGAGTCAACAAACAATATCTGATTCAAAAGTGTGCCCATAATGTTTTTACTCAATTATTGAAAATGTACTCGGGACATAACTAAAATAAGCTTGTGCTTATCAGACTGGTCACCATCAGAAATGTGGCCTGGAAGGTAGTAACTAAATATTCTTTTTAAAAAAGAGTTTTATGGCAAAAATAATTTGGAAAATACTATATGTTTGTCTCTTCCAGTTACTTTCAGAATAGTTTATGAAATTCTTTAAGCAGCAAATATTAAGGTACCATGTTTTATCTGTTTTGAACCCAGTGTTTTCCCAAGCTTATTTCTCCCATAATGGTTTGAATTGCAGCACACTTTACTCCATATTGAAGAATCCATGAAATATATTAAATCATTTAACAAACTTTTATTGAGACCTACTAGAAAACTAAGTTGAGTTTTTGTCAGAACATGGAAGATACTGAATATCACATCATTAATGGTTCTTATTTATGTAAATGGCTTTTGCACATGTACAGAGGTTTCATATATTTTGAAGGTGAGGGTGATGACAAAATTCGGTATCCCAAAGAAAAACATAGGACAAGCACACTGCTTCTTATCATTTGCCAACTTTATCTTTTCTCATTTTAGTGTCTTGTCTTTTTTGTCTTAATCTTCTTAGCCCCATGGTAGGGGGTAGAACGGATGCTGTGATTTCTCTGCTGTGTATCAAATTACATCAAGATCTGTATTGGTCAGCTGTCATCACTGTGACAGAAAAACTAACCAAAACAAATATGGGGGAAGAGGTTTATTGGAAGCTCACACTTGTAGATCAGTCCATAATGGTGGTGGGACAGGCATGGCAGTGGCAGGAAGCAGGGATCACAATAGACAACCTTATACCTTCATGAGCTAGAATCAGAGAGAGCAGGAGATCACAGAACCACGGGTCTGGGATAAAAACCTCGTAAGGCCCACCCCAAGTGACTCACTATTGCTAATGTAGACCCATCTCCTAAAGTTCCATAACCTTCCAGTACAGTGCCACTAGCTGGAGACTGGATGTTAAAGCACATGACCTTTGGGGAACACTTTATGTTTAAACCCTGACAAAATCTAAAAGGACAAAGTCAGAATTACCTTCATTCATGAAATAGATTTATTGTAAAAATGAATTTGAATTGAAGTTGTCTACCTTCTTAATTGATAACCATTAACATAATTAAGTCATAATCCTTTAGTAGAAAATTCTAAGATTTAATAGAAATGTTGGCCTACATATTATCTGATTTCCCTGGGATGATTGTCCCTAAATAAATCCCACAATATGGCTTTGGAATGGGATGACATTGGCTAAGGAATTGTGTTCAGTGAGTATTGAACTAGTTCACCTCTTCTTTTTTTTTTTTTTTAATAATAAAATGTATATTTAAT